>CAKAOH010019584.1:0-63941 GCA_916701665.1 Sebastiscus tertius
AGTGTGTAACATTTCTGGGGATCTATTAGCAGAAATGGAATATAATATTCATAACTATGTTTTCATTAGTGTATAATAACCTGAAACTATTCAACAGCGTTAACACGGTTTTACTGTAGGAGGCTCGCGTTAATGCATTCTTGGAAAGGGAGCAGTGAGAAGAGGGGTACTCAGTTGGTTGCAATGTGCAACCACACTATAGGTGCCGCCAAATCCTACACACTGTACCTTTAAAGAAGACTCCAACTCTTCATTCATTTGAACCACACTGTTGAATTATGTTGAGTCATTTTCCTTCATGTTGATCTGATGTAATCAACCTGATAATAGACTCACCTGTGCAAACTGCGGCTGCCCGATGAAACCGGGCCCACCACCGGCTAACATGCGTGGGTTCAGGCCTCCACCCATCATCCCAGGGTTCACTCCATTTGCCATTCCTCCGTTCATACCTCCCATCATCCCTCCATTCATTCCTCCGTTCATCCCGTTCATAGCGGCCAGCATCCTCTGTCTCTGTGTGAAGGAGGAGAAAGAGCGTTTTTAATCATTTTGTTTGGATTATCACAATAATCACATATTATAAATACAATTATGAGTAGGAATGTTTCTTACCTTGCCTGCATTGACCTGCAAAAAGTAAAGACACCAGAGAGAAGTTCGATAAATAGATAGACAGACAGACAGACAGATTGACAGATAGACAGATAGATAGATAGATAGATAGATGCATAGACTACTCACATAGCAGATGGTTGCTACAAATGTTGTGAGGAGAAGAAACTTCATTTTGCAGCCTGAAATCTGTAAAAAGACAAGAATATACACATTTAAAATGTAAATATTAGTGTAATGTATGCATGATATTAGTTAGAACATGACTATTTCTGTATTTTTTTATCTGAATCGCACAACACTTACCTTGTTTTTTTGCTCTTCTTTCAAATGTTATGTGCCGAGGAGGACTATAGTCGCTCTCTGAATTTAAAGCACCTTTTATCGGTCCCAGAGATTATTATGAGCCAATTAGAGAGGAGAACTCCGACTTGTTCATAAACTATATTTGTACCTGTGAGTGTCATGGGAACCTGTGTGTGATATGACATCTTCTTAGATTCAAAGAAATAATGTAACAGTGATCTGCCTGTTTTCAAATGCACTTCACCCTATTCAACCATCTGACATTGTTCTCGATACAGCTGAGTGACCACAGACAACAACAGAGTGATTCAGTGTCTTGGGGAGGGTTTGAGGAGGTTTCTGGAAGCTATAACCAGTATGAAGCATCTAAATGTTGCGGGCTGTGGTCGCAGGAGGCAAACAACTGACATCATCATCAAGTGCTTTTTATGGAGAAACCATGCAAAACACGTGTGTTCGCTTATATGTAATTAAACATCTACCCAGCAAGCTGCACACCAAGCGGCAGACTCAGGCTGTCTGAGGGGCACGGGCAAAAAAAAAATAGAAAGGACACCAGCTGCATGCAAAGGGGCACCAGCGGGCAGAAAGTTATATAGCATGCAGGGCAGCCTATATGGCACTGCGTCACGTTTTCTCCATTATCTCTACTGGATAAGCACCCTAGAGCAGGTATTCTCAACCACTGGGCCGGGGCCCACTGGCGGGCCTCAGAGCACCACCTAGTGGGCCGCGGAGGTACTGACAAATGGTTAGATTAACCTCTTCAAAATCCGACGGCCGCTATTCTGTTTTTCAGAGGTTGTAGCGGGCGGGTTTTAAAGCTAGAGGAAGGATACTGGAATGATATGAAACTAAAAATAAAAGGAATCCATTGGTCCCAACCATACCATGCTAGCTTTTCGGGAAGGAGGCTAAATAACACTTCAAAGTTACGCTAAATTTTGGCGAGGAAAAACTGGCTTGGCCATTTTCAAAGGGGTCCCTTGACCTCTGACCTCAAGATATGTGAATGAAAATGGGTTCTGTGGGTACCCACGAGCCTCCCCTTTACAGACATACATGTCTCAGATGCAGTGACATAAAATGGAGCATTTTTTTAAACGAAAAGTGATGTTGGAGACAACCCTGCACCAGCAAAGGCTCCAAAGCATATGGTGAGGAAATATGACCCTGAATATTTTGGGTTCATAATAGCAGGCAGTGATGGGTGAGGGTAAGCTGAATATTTATGTGAGTCACTACACCTGACAGTGGCACAACACATATTTATAGAGACTTTGTCATTTATTTGGGAAAATGGTCCTCGGAATTATTTTACCAATCAGACGTGGGCCTCCAGTTACAAAGGGTTGAGAACTCCTTCCCTAGAGGACACTTTATCATGATTTCTCTACTGGAAGATAACCCAGAGGGCATTTTATCATGTTTTCTCTACTAGTAGAGCACCCTAGAGGGCACTTTATCATGATTTCTCTACTGAAAGGGCACCATAGAGGGCCCTTTATCATGTTTTCTCTACTGGAAGATCACCCTAGAGGGCACTTTACTGTGTTTTCTCCAACGGAAGGACACCCTAGAGGGCACTTTATCATGTTTTCTCTACTGAAAGAGCATCCTAGAGGGCACTTTATCATGTTTTCTCTACTGAAAGAGCATCCTAGAGGGCACTTTATCATGTTTTCTCTACTGGAAGAGCATCCTAGAGGGCACTTTATCATGTTTTCTCTACTGGAAGATCACCCTAGAGGGCACTTTATTGTGTTTTTTCCAACAGAGGGCACCAGTGAGGACACTGTTAATGAGAAGATGGTTGTGACTCCAACATAACAGAGTAAGAAACAGAGAACAAAACAAAGAATGACATTTTAGAAAAAGTCATGTTTCCTGCTTCTATGACATATTGCAAAGTTAAAATACTTGCCCCAGGCATGTCTACAGGGAGGCCTTGTGTTCAGTTTCAAGTTGATTTTTACTCACACCAGCCTTAAAACAACTAATTATATTGCACAACAACTCAACAGTGATGACCCCAAAATGTCAGACTGCTTTTAATTTGTAGAAACCTCTGATGTTGCTGATAGCCAGGAGCAGAGATATTTTGTCTGTCATGTTACATCAGCACATTTTCCCATGTTGTTTAGAGCCATACATTCATTCCCAGTGTGGTCGGCTGGCTGGGTGTGTTGTCACATACTGAGGCTGTCTGTCTGGGAAAGTTGTGCTGCTGACGGGGCAGCCCACAGCAGAGCAGGTAAACACCCTCCGTTCAGTCTGGTCTGGAGCTTTACACTAATTACACACTGTCATACAGTTCAAATTAAGTAACATGTTCTTCCTGTTTGCTGTTTAACAACGTGACAAATGATATTTCATAATGTATTTTATGTAAATATACACATGTTTTTATATGTATGAGTTGTGAATTTATAAAGAATTTAGTGTTTTATGATGTCACTGGCTTTATAAACATAAATCTGTTCTACTGTGATGTGGGTTATGTGTGTAGGATGTTTCTCATATTTAGAGACACAAATCACCATGTTGCAAGTGGTGTATTATAAATAGAAATTTGTGCATACTTGTACCAGTCTCTTACACACAAATAACATCAGAGGAGGCACAACCATGATGGTTGATGTTGTTCAGTGTTTTCACATCAGTGGTGGAAAGTTACTAAGTACATTTACTCAAGTACCGTACTTGTACTTTATTTGAGTATTCCTATTACTTGCTACTGTATGCTTCTACTCCACTACATCTCAGAGTATTGTACTTTTTACTCCACTACATGTATTAAGGAGCTATAGTTACTTTTTAAATTAAGATTTTACAAACAAAACCTGTGATCAGTTTATAAAATATGATGCATTGTTACAGATTAAACAACCAAAAGGAAATTAAGTAGTTAAAACTTTCACAACGACGTGATTAAAGTACCGCTTGTACATATTAATACTTCAGTAGTGAATGAATAATATAAGAGTAAAATAATGACAGTAGCCATTCTGCATAATGAGTACTTTTACTTTTGATACTTCAAGTACATTTTGATGCTAATATTTTTGTACTTTTATTTAAGTGAAATTTTGAATGCAGGACTTTTAGTGTAACAGAGTATTTCTACATTGTGGTATTACTACTTTTACTTAAATGAAAGATCTGAGTACCTCTTCCACCTCTGTTTGACATATTTTGGACTTCAGATGATGTGAAATCGACACATATATTTTATTAATATATTGGAATAAAGACTCCACAAAGACTCAACTGCTGACTACCATCATTTATTGGTCATTAGTTATGATGACAGTGATGTACAACATTTGAGCATGAGCAGGATCAGGATGTAGGGAATGAGTCACGTGACAGCTGCTGTGTGGTCTCATTTTGCTTGCTTCTCCTCCATCACCGTCCCCGAGCATTCTTCCTCCTCTTCAGCCGCCATCACCTTCATCACCTGTGTCCTCCTGAGGCGAGCTGCCACTGAACGCTGAAACCTCAGTCTGCCGGCCGCCCTCGCACCACCAGCGGTGCCCAGCTGCTGCAGCTGCTGCTGCTGCTGGTTGTTGTTCAGCCCAGCCAACGAGATCAGCTGCACTTGGCCGGGAGTCAGCAGGCCACCCTGCTGTGGGTTTCCTCCAGCATTTCTCTGTGGCAGCAGAGCAAACAGCGTGACCGGCCCGCCCCTGCCACCCTGAGGAGTCACCTGCCCCTGCAGTGGATTCACATTGGGGGCCTGCCCCGCAAGAAATGCCCCACCTTGCTGGAGAGCTCCGATGGGAATGAGCTGCTGCAGAGGAGCCTGGCCTACTTGGTTCCCAGCTGGCTGGATAAAAAACGAGTTACCAAGTTGGACTAAATGTGCCAACAGGGGTTCACCATTTATTTGGAGCCCATTTTGAGCCCCAGCGTTGGCGTTGTTGCCAGCTGCTGCTCCATTATTATTCACTCCCCCATTGGCAAGTGCCTCAGCACTCCCTGATGACACGCCGCCCTCCACCACAGCAGCCAACATCTGGAAGATAACCCACAGTATGCAGAACATGTTTGATCTCAGTCAGACAGTCGACAGGTGAAGAGCTGCTTCTTTCTCTGCTTATATACAGTATAGAGAGCGTCAGATTTAACGATCACCAAGAAAGGGCCAATCAGAGTCCAGCGCTTTATCTCAAAACAACAAGTCACTACAATCATCATGACCATGCTGCAGGCTATTTTCTGCTTTGTTACCTTGCAGAGGGCCATTATTAAGGATTATGTGGCCAACCTTAAGCAGGTAATGGTGACTTGCATTCTCAAAATCCATTGTTGCAGAGGTCATATTTTCATGTCATGGTGGCATCGGGGAAATTCACTGATGGATAAAACATGACATTAGAGCATAAAGTGATGTTTCCCAACTGGCACCCACCAATATGATGCAATAACTTTATTTCAGGACTGTAAAGAAAGTCATCATTAACAACAGGGTGCTGATATTGTGGAGTCCACTGCTGTCCATAAAGCTTTAATTAGAGCTTTAATGAAACGTAGGATGCACAGACAAACATTTACAGCATTTGCAAGTAAGATAAGAAACACAGTTATTGTTTTACGTTTCCTACTGTAACAGAAGCATGTTGATTTAAAGAGTAATTCTGCACTAAATCACTCTAACATACAAACCACAGTTCTTTTAAAGCCTGGTACTATACACAACAACTTTTCTACTAATGAGCTGATGTAAACTTTCCCCCAGTTTGGAATGCATTAGAAAACAGTCTCTGGATAAAACCAGCTAAACATAACACCTTATTATATTCTAATAAAATGACTCTAGCAGCTTAGTCTAAATTACAGAACAGAGATCCAAATGTCCGAGCTTAGCCTGACACAGAAATAACAGCAATGACCACCAACGCTTTGCCTCTATAGCAGGAGGTAAACATGAGTTTCTTTCAGTTGTACTTGTCAGAGTTCCTGCACTGTTGGAGCAGCATCAACAAGCTTGTGTCGTAGATGAAGCACAAAGTGAAGCTCAGAATAGCAGGTTGGCATCCATATCATCTGTGGAGTAAATAGAGAACAGACATTAATAGGATGACAACAGTATTTGCCAAATGCATGGGAAGTATGGCAGATAAATATGAACAAATCACAGGTAAAATGACAGCGTTTATACTGAACACCCATTACAGAAACAAATTAATATGTACAGTATTTAATATTACATTATTACTTGAATATGTATTGTCAGTCATTCTATGACTTAAATGAAATTAAATATAAACAATAATATAAAATAAAAATAAATTTTCCACATTCTCATTTAAGAATTTGGTTAAAATAAGCAGGCTGTTCTCATACACGTAGCTATACCTACGAAAAGTAATGCACTGTAATTATTAATAGTATATAATCAATTAATATTTATCTCACAAAATCAATTCGTATGTAATCCATGTATTAGTGAACCAGGAAGTATAAAGAGCGACAAACGTAAGGAGGTGGTGGTCCGGGGGGAGGGGGAGGAGTAAAAAAACACCAGACTTTCGCCTAGAAGACTAGTGTTCGTACCCCGAGTGAAACCAGAACTCAACGTTGATTTATTTGTCACGTAACTTAATGTGCGTTAGACCACTTCCAGAGTTATTTTAACCCAAACTACAATCTTTTCCTAAACCTAACCAAGTTGTTTTGAAAAGACTGTATGCATATCACGAGGAAATTGATACATGTTGCTGGACATTTGTAGGAAAACACACAAAAATTGACTTTTCATAAGATATCATAGAAACCGTTGTATGAGGATACTTTCAAATAATGAGACACGGAAATATAAAATGTGGATTAATAGTTAACTAACGTGTCAAAAATCATCAAATTTATCATAGATATTTTATGTGAATATATATATATAATGATTAGAAACGTGTACGTTGGTGACATAGTGTCTCTCTTACCATTCTTGATACCAAAACAGGAAGTCCACTCTTTAAAGGACACCTGCTTGTCCTTATCAGCGTCGCACTCTTGAAAGAAGCGGGAGGTGCAGTGCTCCATCGGCACCAGAGGGACTCGAAGTGGGGCCAGCTCTGAGTGGGACAACACTCTGCAGAGGATGCACAATTTTGATCATTGTGTGCGTGTAATTCAGTCTGTTTGTGTTATAATTAGACTCATGAATGGGTTTTATGATATACCCTGACGGTTGAGAAAAAGCAGGAATAAAATGTACCTGTCAGAGGGGTGTTGATCCAGTTGAGCAAACTGCCAGTGCACCGGGTAGATGTACATGTTGTAGTTCTTCTCAAAGTCCTGCGCGAGCAGCTCAACAGAGTGATCCCCAGCATGAAGACGCCTCTCACTCTCAAAGATTTTCTTCACCTACAGAATACCAGATTGACTTTGATAAGAGTCACTCATTGAGTGATTGATTGGATACAATTAACACAACCAGATGCAGAGAAAGTACTTCAACAACTTTCAAGATTAAGATTAAGAAGCCTGAGAATCCCACGTATTCATGTCAGCAATGGATCTTACTCTAAAACGCTGTTTAGGCGTGAGGAAGCCAGGAGACATGGAGTCATGTTCATAGAGCTGCAGCAGCACATTTTTCAGCCAATCCCTCATTCGTAGAGGGAACTGCACCAGCTCAGTGTCCACACATTGAGGTATTACTGAGAGAGAAACAGAGAGAAAGATCAGGGTCGAATAAACGTTCCCTGCACCATACTTCAACTATACAGTGTTTAACTCTCACGTTTGCATGGCCCGGTGTAGTCCAGGTGAAGTCTGTGTCCTTTCTTAGTGCCCTCCAGGTTGCATTTAGCAGCAAAGAGTTCACATGATGTATCATATGTTTTGTTGTTTGTCCCACAAACCTGCAGAAATTGAACAACAAGCAATAATTAAATGCAATGCAGTAGCTGTTTATTTAGCTTTCAACAGATCATCCATACTTACGTGATCAAAGTCATTGACACTGGGAGGACATTCTGACGCCTCTTGACACACACAGCCTGGCTTATTGTCCGCGTCAAGTTTACACGTCTTTCCACGTTTGCAGGGGAAGTTGTCACATGGATCTAGAAGAAAAGACACACACCGCGATGACCTTTGACCTATACTTTGTCTGATTTTTAAAAGCAGTTGTATGAAGAATCATTCTCAGGACCGGTTTGGTTTTATTTTACAGTGTGTTGACTGTGAGCTGTAACCACTACACACCACCCACTACATTCCTCCGCCGTTTGAGTTTGTACAGCGATCAAATTCAACTTGATCTCCATTATCAACACATTGTTAAGCCGTGTTGTGAGCTGTGTTTTGGTAGTGACCGTGAAGCAGAGTGACGCTATTCATGCAGAAGTTTTAGCTAAATGATCCAGTCAGCAGATTCCCGTGTGAGGCTGTTTGGATAGTGCATTAGTCAGTATGGTGAATGCTGAATTAACCAACCAGATGGGGCTTCTGGGTGATGTACACCTCCACTGAGAGAGGGCCTGGATTCGGGGTAGAGATCCACCGTGGCTCTTATCTGCACTGGATTCATTCCTACTAAAGGACCCTGGAAAGGAAACATGAAAATGCAATTTCTTGAGATATTTCTTGAAATTAATTTGTTTCAACCACTTATGTATCAGATTGCAGCACCACAGCAAACGTAAATGTCACATTTCCCCGATGAAAACCTGCAATAACAGATATTTTGGCCACATGGGGGCAGCAGAAACATGCTGTAGACACAACACTGACATGTTACTTTTTGTTGATGTGACTAACTTGTTAGCACCAATTGTCTATTTACCATAGACTGTATATAAGAAATGGACGTAGTCACCATGATTTCACCCATTGGTTTGTGGACTGCCGTTTTGAAGCCTCGAGTTCGGCATTTTGGCCGTCACCATCTTGGTTTTTTGCAACCAGATGTGACACAAGAGGGTGGAGCTAAGTACAACCGAACGCTGAATAAGACATTTTTAGGCGACCGAAAAGGTTATAATTAACTTTAATGGAATGAAAACACACTGTGAAAGGGTTAAAGTTGTCAGATGGAAACACGGACAACTTCCAGAGCGGACAACGCCATGGTAGCGACCTGTCAATCACAAGGTAGCCCCGCCCTTAAGCATACCCTGCTTTATGGTCTATTTGAAACTAGTGATTGAGACCATAAACTCATGTTTACAATGTTTACTGAGGTAATAAATGAAGTGAGAAGTAGAGTCATTTTCTCATAGACTTCTATACAATCAGACTTCTTTTTGCAACCAGAGGAGTCGCCCCCTGCTGGCTGTTAGAAAGAATGCAATTTTAAGGCGCTTCAGCTTTGGCTTCACTTCTCAGACCCCGGAGGTTTCCCACTGCTATTTACACATCCAGCAGATATGGAGCAACATTGGAGTTGTGTTTCTGGCCACCTGGTAATTGTAAGTCCAATATTCACTCTACTTGTAGCTCTGGTTTGGTCTTCGCCAACTCGTGTGTAAAATATCAGCGACCCTTTCATGTGATCCTATGTAATTTTAAAAATATTGATTCTAACCACTTTAAAGAGAGTAAATGTATATATCATGTATGCATTACCCATTTCCCTGCCCGTCTCCTCTTTGCCTTCTGGGCTGTGTTGTCAATGCTGCTGCTCTCAGATGGCTGAGGATCCTGTTGGCTCTGTTCCGGTCCAGATTGTGCTTCCTCACTCTGTGGAGAGTGCTTCCTCGCCCTCTTGTTCTTCTTTTGCTTCCTTGTCTTTCCCTTGGTGTGACCTCCGCTCTCATTCTTACTCTTCTCTTCCTCCTTTCCAGCCAGATGGGACGCTGTACCGCTCTTTGGTTCTTGAGGGTCCACATTTGCTTCTTCGGGCTCTTTCTCATCGTCATCTTTAGGTTTGTCCTCTGAATCTTCGTCCTGATCAGACACTTCCTCGCTGTCAACTGCCTCTGTGTTTTGCATGTCATGTTCATAGTCATCGGCAACGGTGGGTAGTGCTTTCTCATCGGTTTCCCCCTCTTTAACATCTGTTTTTGAAGGAGCCTGAGGTTTGATTTTAGCAGAAATAATCTGTAGAGGTTGTAAGATGCCACTATCAGCAGCGTAGTCAAGATCAACTGGGATCTCTGACTCTGTGCTGCCATCTGTTTCCTCCATAAATGCCCCTTGCTCCTCTCTGTTTGTTATCTTTTCAACAGGCTTGTCCTCCTTTTTCTTGAGTGTTTCCACCTGTTCTTCATCTTTCTCCAGCATTTCAGCATCTGCCGTACTCTCTTCCTTTATTTCTTCTTCCTCATCCTTCCCCTGTTTAGCATCTTCCTCCATTTCTAATTTGTGGTCCACCTCAGCTTCCTCGTCCTCAATGGTCTCCACGGCCTCACCAGACTCCACCTTGCCTTCGCTCATCTCCGCTTCTTCCTCCTCTAGCTCTCTTTCTTCTGCTTCCTGCTCTTCTTCTGCTTCTTTCTTCAGGAGGTCGACCAACTCCTCCTCGCTCAGCAGGACCGCAGTGCTTTTGTCGCTCCTTTCAGCCGCCTCAGACTCTCTCTCCTCCTTGTTAGCGTTGGCATTGTCCTGGGAGCTCAGCTCCTCATCTTCCTGCTCCTGGCTGATGGCCTCAAACGTGACTAAAGTGGGTAAGATCTGCGGCTCGTTGGCCTCCTCTGGGATGATGTCCTGATGTCCAGGAGAAAAGACAAATATCAATTTAACAACATGAAATCATCTTGTGTTTCAAATAAAAAGAGAGTCCTGCTCTACCTTTTCTTTGGCTGTATGTGAAGTCTTGTGCAATCCATGATGTTTTCCATGATGTTTTCCATGAGGTTTACTTTTCACCTACGGATATAAAGGGGATCATTAATAATGAACAAACATCCAGAACTGCAATAAACAAATATCACATCTTTTGTTCGTCAGTCCTCTTATGGCAAAGTTCAGTGTCAAATTAAGAAAAGCGTTACTCACAGACAGGGCGAATGTTGCTGCCAGTAAGCAAAGGAATACTAAGCAGGCCCTCATACCTGGAACATTGAAATGAATAGTTTAAACATCAGACAAAAATCTGAATTACATGTGGTAATTTATTGTGAATCACTGCAGAGCTGAACACTATAAACAATCACTACATTATAATCTGACTTTTATCTGGTCACAACAAAGACGTGAACTTGGCAAATCTTTCAAAGTGCATCTGTGCGCTGCCAACACTTTCATGACGAGCAGAGGGAACGGGATTGGCCTCCACGGTTGTCAAGGTTACAGTGAGATGCGCCTCTCTCTCAAAAGTCACATTCAGAGCTAAAGTAAACATTAGAAGCTACCAGACTGGAAAAAGTTGACTAAGTCCACAAACTTTTTGTCTCTCTGGACGGAAACAAAACAGACAGTACTGGGCCTGTCCGGAGGAACAATGGCTCCCTGGCTCGGCCCACTAAACCCCAGATAGGTGTAGACAGCCAGAGGAGGGGGGAGGGGGTGTATGAAAAGTCAACCAAAGCGATAAATCACACAATTTTATTTGATCTTTATAATATCAAGGCAATGTTAGACTTTCAGACTTTATTGTCCCCAAGGGGAAATTTCTCTCCACAGCACTGTTGGGAAGTTACAAAGGACACATATTAACTTTTCATATTTAATATAACACCCATATTACATGATAGTCGTAAATGTATACTATTCAATACAATTTTAAAGATATTTTACAACTATAAAATACTGTATATGTTGATATATAGATTATGCACAATATTTAAATGTGTCTATATTATGTAGAGTACATTAGTACATCACAGTGTAGACAGTATAGTAACAGTCACTGCCTTTTGATGTGTAAAAAAATAATTAAGGTATCAATGTCAATATTAAAGTAGAGTTTTGGCATCACAAATGAGGCTACAACATAACCAAGCGAGTCGCTGCATACCACACAATACAAACAGTCAGAACGATGTCACTTCCATCTCTATTTGATTATTAACAAATTACCGTTAAGAACAATGGAAAAGTCTCAGTAATTCTTTATTTTACCTGAGGCTGGCAGTTGCAAGAAAAATGAGAATCCTCGCCTGTGTTGAACCTGTGAAGGTGTCCTTTTGTGTTTGAGACTGAGCTCACACTGTCCACATAAACTGGCAATGCACACACACACACACACACACACACACACACACACACATACACTGTTTTTTCTGGGTCTGTGGTGCCAACATTTTTTTTTAAACTTTGGGAGGGTCTTTGGTCTACAGAGATACCAAAGGAGAGAGAGAAAAAGGTCCTGCACTGAACTTCAATTGGCTGCTTAGCTTCCCAAAAAGAAAATCAGGGTAAAATGTTGACACTCCAGAGGTCAAAAAATGCAAATTAATCACCCCATATGTTGATCTTTTGGGTGAATTTTATTTACACTTATTTTATACGTTATTTATTACCTCCAAAAAGCCAAATGGTGACAGCTGAAAATCATTAGTATCTTGTATCTTAGCATTAGTATCTCATCTTTTCATTGAAATTCACTGAATTTAAGTCTACTTATTACGACTAGGCTACTTTAAAAAAAGGAACTTAGAAAGATTATCCTGGCAAAAAAAAAAAATCCACTTGTTCTTAAGTCATAAAAAGGAGAGAAAATGATTTATATCAAACTTAGAAAATGGATCGCCAGAAAAAAAAACTCACTCTCTGGCTTGCCTTTCAGAGCTTCCATAGTTACTACTTATTAGGTGTGTAATTTTGAATGTGTAAATCAAGTGTAGTGTAAACATAACAGCAAATTTGGACAACCCAAACATTGCTCTTATGAACGACTTATAATTCAACTGTAAAACATGATTAGAGGGTGCCTTTTTTGAAGGAGGTAGTGTGTTGACCATGTCTAATCACTCATTTCTTTTTTGTTTTGTGAATATTTGAAGTGTGTTGTGAGTAGGTGGTGAAAATGTGTGAAACTTGTCACATGAGACATTTAGGACATAAATTATTGTCATAATCTGTCCTGCTCCATGTCTTCCATTCATATCATTCATGTTGAGTGTTTCCTGTTTTATTTTGTTACTCATCTCTCGTCTCAGATCACTTCACTTCCTGTCTTTGTGTGTTTTCCTGGCAGTTTTGATTTTCTGCCCCGCCCTGATTAGTGTCACCTGTCCCTCGTTAGCCCTGCAGCCACCAGACCTCCTGCTCACCTGTTCTCACTTCCACAATCACTCTTACACTACATACACCTGCCCAGCTCCTTTGTTCCTTGTCAGTTTGACGTTGTAGTTATGTGCTGCTCTGTCACCTGCTTTCCTGTAACCTGCCTGCTGGACCGTCTGCTGATTTGAACTCTCTCACCTGCTTCAAATCACTGATTTAACTAATCCTGCTGCTTCCTCAACTCTCTGACCTTGGGTCCAATCAAATCCCTGTTTGAGTTTTTCCTGCAGCGACAATAATACACCTGTTTGGCCACTAGATGTCACTCTGTCATAAGACTGCTCCTGAGCCACTATGACAATGACTGAGAAGATGGTTAACAACTAGACAAATATTTGTCATCATTAACAAGTATTTTCTTCCACTGATCATGACAGCAGAAGAGAGTTCACTACTGCAAATATCATTTTAACATTTTCTCATTATAACACACTACTACTCATCTGAAAAAGCCCTTTCACATCAATGGACATGTGTAAAATGTACGTATTATTCTGAGCAGTTACAGTTTTGTGACAACTGGGCACACTCTGCTGATGAACAAGAACTCCAGAAAAGTTACTAAATGGACCTTGAGATGAGTTAACTATTCATGTGTCAATGTCATGATACGGCTTTTGGTAATATTAGCATATATCTTTCATACAAGTCATAATTATCATTACAACAATTGTAGTACTGTGTCTGAGATCATTAGCACATCATGCGAAACGCTCTGCAGCCAGAGGTGGAAGAAGTAGTCACATCTTTTACAAGTAAAAGAACAAATACAACAGTATAGAAATTCTCTATTACAAGTAAAAGCCCTGCATTGAAAATTTTACTGAAGTAAAAGTACAGGGTGTGGGATTTGGCGGCATCTAATGAAGAGGTTGCACATTGCAACCAACTGGGTACCCCTCCGCTCACTCCTCCCTTTCCAAGACCACGGTAACGTGAGCTGCCGAGTGCAAAACCGCGGTAATGCTGTTCATCTCGCTCATAGGCCATCCTGACTATAAAAACACTACTTTAGGAGCAACGGAAGTCAGACGACGGCTGGCGGTACCACGGTTTAGCACTCTGCGGCTCACGTTACTGCAGTTTCACAAGCGTGTCGGAGAAATACGGTGGCCTTCAAGTAACGTAAAAAAACGTGAAAGTCTCTCTCTAGAGCCAGTGTTTGGTTTGTCCGTTAAAAACACAACAATTCTTAATTTCTGGTGATTATACACTAATGAAAACATAGTTATGAATATTATATTCCATGTCTGCTAATAGATCCCCCGCAATGCTACACACTGGCCCTTCAAAGTACTCATTATGCAGAATAACCCATTTCAGGATAATATATATTATATAATTGGATTTATAATTATTGATACATTACATTAATTAACGTGTCAGCATCCCTTTCATTTCACAGCTGGTAAAGGTGGGGCTGATTTGAACTCATCTACGTACTGCTTAATCCATAATAATACATCAGAATCTATTTGTTAATTGTATTTTGTATTAATGTTGTGAATCTGCATAACAATTCGTAACTAAAGCAAATAAAGTCGTGGAGTAAAGAGTACAATATTCCCCTCTGGGATGTAGTGGAGTAGAGGTATAAAGTAGCATAAAAGGGAAATAGTCAAGTAAAGTACCTCAAAAGTGTACTCCAGTATGAGTTATCATACATATAGTTACTTTCCACCACTGCCCATAGGTGAGGGCAAGACACATTATTCTGTCCTTAAAATACTAATTTAAAATGATAGTTTGGGTATTTTGAAGTGGGGTTTCTATGAGGTACTCATCCATAGTCAGTGTATTGCCAACAGTAGATGGCGATTGATGCAGCCCCAGCTTGGAGAAACAGACAGGAGCACCGACACAGGAGCAAAGCAACATAGCGCTGTGGACGGAGCCGACAGCAAAGCGTATTTTAGCCACCTAAAAGAAAAGCTCACCTAAAAGAATCATTATCTGGTTAAGTGTATGCTATATTTAGAATATTTTTACTGCTTTATCTTGCCGTCAGAGAGCCCTTTCCGACGGGGAACTGAACTAAAAGTGAAACTTCTCGATGCTCTCTCCAAAGCCAGGCGGCTAAAATATGTTTTGCTGTCGGCCCGTCCACAGCAGTACATTGCTCCTGTGCCGGTACTCCTGTCTGTCTCTCCAAACTCGCCATCTACTGGTAACACACTGACTATGGATAAGTACCTCACACAACCCCACTTCAGAACCCAAACTATCTCTTAAGTGTACTAATGAGCCATAATTGTCCCAGTTGCTGCTGCTCATTAAACACCAGGGAGAGAGCAGCAGACAGCTGCATCACTCTGGCTCCTGAGGATCAGATTTGGGTACCGCTGCTCTATTACTAGTCTGTCCTGCTGTAAATCTCCAATCACATTAAGAAAAACGATAACCTAGATGCTGAAAGAGTCGATACATCATAAAACTTAAGTAACCTTTGGGGAGGACCCTGTTGACTGTGTGCCACAACAAGCATCAATCCTCCTCTCTACTCCTCTCTCCTCCTCTCTCCTCCCCGTTTCTAAAGCGGGACCTTACAGCGACTGGTAGCTGTGGTTTTTGGCAAACAGCTCCAGACTGAAGAACATCCAGTCTAATTACATGTTTCTTTTTGCACGGTTGAAATCCAAAGTGAGGTTAAACAAGGAATTATGTTATCTTATTTTAGACCCGACCATACATGGACATCCAGGAAGCAATTATGGGCCTTCGGGGAGGAAATACAGAAGTCTTTCTTTAGGCTTTCTACTGTACATGCCCTTATTTCCAAGAACAAGTTCAATAACATCATGTAACACTGAGGATAATGGGTTACTAAACATGATTTTGTTTTTTAATACAGAAATGTATTCAGCTTTAATGTTCATGTTTGACTCGATTGGCCACAAGTTTTAAGCCTCCTTACTAGAAAGATGATTTTCTCAGAGCAAGGCACGACATCTCACATGCTCCTTATAATTATTTATTAGATAACAATAAAACACAATTTTTTGGTGAATTAGGTAGTAGAGAATATGAAGATAACACCCACTTCACCGGAAACAAGCGTGACCCCGTCTGGCCCTCCTTTTCCCTCTGAGTGGGTGAGCTTGTTTTCCCAACAGGCCACAAACCATATGGTGTAGTATGCTAAACTATATTTCACTGAAGACTTGGGAGGGGGTGGAGGACATGTAGTGGCTGAATGAAACAACTAGTGTGTGTGTGTGTGCGTGTGTGTGTGTGGATATGCAACCATTATCGTGCCAGTGTGTTTGTTTTGAGCTCGCTCTCCGGAAAAAATACACCTTCTTTGCGTGTCGACAGCAGAGAGACATCCGGAAGGAAGTGACGCAATCGTTTTCATTCAGGTTACTTATAGGCAGTCGTCCTCGGGGTTTCCTACAGCAGATCCACTCAGCAAGCTTTCACTGCTTCAACCGTCAGCTTTCCATACGTGGCTCAGAATAAGCACCGGTTTCTTCTGTTTGCTGCTACAGACACTGAACAAAGGACCACTGACAGCATTTCTCACACCAGCTCTGAATCTAACAGACAAAGAGGTAATTGATTGACTTTATAAAATTTTACTTATCATTTAATGTTGCTGATTTGTTACTATTGGTTCACATTATTCCAAACTTTCATCGCTGTTAAGACTCTTTAAGTTGTATTGTTAGTTCAACAAGTTTCTGTTAACTTTTTAAGTTAACAGAAACGTTTAGCCGTTTAGCCGTTTAAGAGCGAGAGCAACTACATGTTTTGTATTTTTAGATTATTTCAAAATGTTTTTTTGTGATTTTTATGATATTTATTATTGCAAACCAGTTTACCCCAAATTTCCCTTGAGGAACATATACAGTAAAAGAAATTTAAATTTAAATTGAATCACAATATTAATCACATATGGTATGTTTGTTACAGAATGAAGGTTACCATAATCATGTTTTGCCTGATGGGAGCAGTTCTTGCCAACCCAGTAAGTATGAAAATGAGACAATTAAGACTTTTCAATGTAAACTTTATGCAACTTAATGCACATTTTTGCAAATATATCAGCTTGATGCTACAGATTAATTTACATAATATGCTAATTGTATCAAAATGACCTAGAAGGTAGAGTCTCCAACCTGAATGGCATCAAAATCTGTGTTGTGCATTTTCATACATCTTTTTTTTTATTGTTTTTTCCAAAACAAAAAGACATAAAATAATGACAGTAATAACATGACAAATTAAATTATTAATCGTAATATGCAATTTAAGAGCACTTCATGTGGATCCACATTGATCAAGAAACCACCATCACGTAAAATATGACCTATGACCTGTGATTTCTTTTCAACAGATTTTCTTCAACGCCGTTTTGGACTCGAATGAGCTCGACTCAAACTCGGTGAGTGTTTTTCTGAAATCAGTCCTCTCTTAAAGCTATATCACGTTAAACTCTTGTGCAGGAACTCGACCCTGTTTACATGTAAATCATTTGACTGCAGGCAGGCTGTGCTCCTCTGACACAGTCAGCAGAAAACAATAGTTGTGGTTACTCTGAGATTATCCAGACCTCAAGACAATTCCCATTTCCGACACTATTGTTTACTATACTGAATGTCTGGACCCATGTGTGCAGCAATAGCTTGGATGTGATGAGTGTTGGTGTGCAGTTACAAGGTGTAATTAAAGATATTGTGGTGTAGTGCTTATTTTGGTTTTCTTTCCCAGACTGAAAGTGTGTCTGTTTCACAATCATCGGATTCATCATCATCATCATCGGAAAATGACACCTCAGAGCTTCAGGTAAAGCATACACTTATTCCAGGAAGGAGGAAATTATAATTTTTTGATGCTGAAGACTTTTTGCAATAACGGGTTTTCCTTTTTCTGTTGCAGAGCTCTGAAGAAAATATCTCAAATCAAGTACGTTATTGTGATTCGTCAACCTTCAGCATGAGTTTTAACCGTTTTGATCAAATTAATCTGACAATGTGTCTGTAAATGTGTCTGAATTCACCTTGTATAATGTTTTATTCACCTGGTATAATGTTTTTCTTTTCAGACTCAGAGTTCAGAGTCACAATCATCAGAATCGATAGAATCATCAGAATCATCAGAATCATCAGAATCATCAGAATCAATAGAAACCACATCAGAGGACAAGGTGGGTTGTGTCATCACTCTATTTTCACTTTATTGTTATCACTAAGCTACAGTCATTAAGATTCTTATTATTTATGACATCAATATTTCTCAAATATGCATTTTTATTTAGATGAATATTCCTGAACAGATCAAGACCTATTTTAAAGCAAACGCTCAGGTCCATTCTTACTCAACTCGTCAATCTTTAGATCTCCGTTTTCCTAAATTCCTCACTAGTAGAGGTAAATTTTGGATAAGATTTAGGGGTACAAAATTATGGAGTAGCTTTGCACATCTATCAAAAATCTGTTCATCTATTAAATGTTTGAAAAGATGCTTAAAGGGTAATTTAACTGCTGTTTTGTAACGGCTTTTCCACATGTTGTCCGTGTATGGGTTTTTTTCACCACTCAGTTTGTTATGTATAATTACTATTGCTCAGGAGTCAATGTAGATGTTTAAACCAATATCTCCCCTACAAACATACACACACACCTTCTTTCTTTTCTTTTCTGATATATTTATTGTTATTGTTGTTGTTTTATTATATATATCTTGTTCTAATTGTTTGTCATCACTATTACATAGTCATTATTTCTGTATATTAATCTCTATAACATTGTGAAATTTTAACATTATTTAGGGTTATTTATGGGGGTTTTTTTGCCTCTTCCTGCACTGTATATGATTTATTTATTTATTGTTATGTTCGTGTAGTCTTAATACATAAATAAATAAATAAATATTGATGGGTTCATAATCTCAATTTCATCTTTTTTTTGTGGATGGAATAGTGCAAACTCTAATAATAATTTAAAAAAAGTGTCCAGAGAAGTCCAGTAAACATTTACATTAATAAAACAAAAGAAATACTGTGCTGCACTCTCCATTGGGAAAATAAAATGTTGAATTATTTTCTAAAACTGTATGTTTCTTTTCCACAAACAGACTTCAGAGGAGAGTAACAGTCAATCAGATGAGGATGATGGGGTAAGAATAATTAAATCAAGTATTTTTGTCAAACCTAGTATGTTGGCCAAATATTAATGTATGGTACGTCATCCTTCTGGTCCCCACTTAGCTCATATTATTCACTGTATTTCCACAGAGCGACTCCATGGCTGAAACCAGAGATAACAGCATGGGCAGTGAGGAGAACATGCGAAAGGTGGGATAAACATTTTTTTTTGTTTTTAAACTATGTCCTGTATTAGCTGATATTAAAGTTGAGTAACACTATTTGCTCTGCTTATTCTCTGCAACAGAATTGGGTTCAAGAGCTTGCAAGCATCGATGTCCTGAGCGCCGAGGACAACAGCAGCAGCACAGAGGTCAAGGGTCTACCAGACCAGCTGCCTGAGAACCAGTTCACTCTTTCCTCCACCAGCAACACCTCCAACACAGACCTAGCGCTGGTGGAGAATCCCACCGACAGCAGTGACACCACCAGCGACAGTGCAGACACCAGTGAAGCTACTGGTGTCCCCGCCACTGACAGCAGTGAGAGCACCAGCAGTGAAAGCAACGAGACTAACGAGACCAGCGAGACCAGTGACAGCAGCGACAGCAGCGATGCCAGCCAGAGCGTGGAGGACAGTAATGCCAGCGACAGCACCGAGCTGCAACAAATCAAAACCGCAGACTGTGTGAATGGAACCCAGAGCTGTGAAAATGAGGAGGATTTCTTCCAGAATATAGGAGACGATGCTCATTACGCAGTGGACAATCTGATGGTGCCAGATGAGGATGAGAGGGAGTTGAGTCTAAGGAGATGATGGCATGCACCTGTGCAGCTCTATATGTTACCCCACTATGAACTACTACACCATTAAATTACCTGCCTGAAGACTTCAGGATGATATTTTGCTCTTGCCCATCGCTTCTGAATGTTGAATTTGGCATTATAATGTTACCTGCAACTGATTGATTCATATATGTGTGTGATTATTATTATTATTGTTATTATGATGATGTAGCCTAAAAATATTTACTTTGTTTTGATAATAATAAACAAATAATATATCCATGGTATTGGGTGCCTGCATGTTTTTACATAATCATTCACACATGGGCAGTAGTGGAAAGTAACATGTAGCCTATATTTACTTAAAGGTCCCATATTATAAAAAAAGTGAGCTTTTCATGTTTTTTTATTATTATAAAGCAGGCTTAAGTCCTATATAAATACTGTGAAAGTATCGAAACACTCAATCCACAGGGAAATACACATAGCCCGTATTCAGAAACTCTGCATTTGAAACAAGCTGTCAGTATTTCTGCCCATTCATGATGTCACGAATATACAATATTTAGACCCTTGACACAATTTTAAACGTAAACATTCTAAATGTGTCCCAGTTTATTCCTGGTTGCAGTGTATGTGAATATCATCAGCTGACAGGAAGTACACATGGACCCAAGCTGTTGCCTAGCAACGCAATTCTGTTGCAATTCCGTCAAAATGCGCTAAAACGGAGCGTTTCAGACAAGAGGGTAAATACAGGCATATTCAGGCCAACATATGAGGAAAATAATGGGTTTTTTGAACATTACAGCATGTAAACATGTGTTTGTAGAAACACAAAATACAAGTATGAACCTGAATATGAGCATAATATGGGACCTTTAAGTACTGTACTGTAGGGTACTGTAAAGTTTTGAGTAGGTTAATTTCCAATTTCTCCACAACATTTTGGAGGTTATGTACAAAGCATGTGCTCAGGTGTAGTTATAATTTCCCATAGGTAAACAGTGGCCAATAATAGATTAAAGTAGTTCAAATGAACTCCTTGTCTGCACTTGTAATAATATATTCAGTATATGCTACCTTGGCTAATATAGCTTTAACCCTGAATGGGGCCACTCTAACTTTACCTGATACTTTGGGAATTTTTTTGTTGTTAAACATAGCCTAGTGAAATTGTAACGCAGGACTTTTACTTGCACTGTGGTAATGATACTTTTACTTAAATAGGATCTGAGAACTTCTTCCACCACATGGGTAAGCTAGTGAATGTCCAAAAGCTAATGTTACATTTTTTGTAGCCTACAATTAGCTACTAATAAAGCTATATTAGCTAGAATAGGCTTCTATGATTGAAGCTTAAATGTGGAAAGATTTGAGTCAATGTTAATTTTAAGTCAATGTCAATTGGTCAATTAAAAAATTGGATTGTTGTACACGTCCAAGTTGGAATTCTTATAGTTATATACTAGTATTTTCGGCTTGCAACACATGGCCGGTTAGCTCAGTTGGTTAGAGCGTGGTGCTAATAACGCCAAGGTCGCGGGTTCGATCCCCGTACGGGCCACTCATCGTTTTGTACCTGACAATATTCTTTGAGAACTAACATTTTAACACAATTTGATAACGTATGATTAAATTCTTAACGCAGGAACAGAAAGTGCAAAGCTCAAATCCCGGAGCTTTGTTTATGTAGCCCTGCCTATATAAAAACTCCCACTAGATGGCAACAGTTCATGGTGTTTTAGAGGCTCTGCAAACCCTCACTGATGTTTTCAATTCTGGCTGATTAGACCTCTGCTCAATTTAACATTAAACAGAACAGAACCACGCTGGGAATTACACATTGTCATCAAACTGATACCACATAACATAATCAGCCACAATAAGTAATAATAAGTGTGTGGAGGTTTTCTTTTCTAGCTAGAGGATAGAGCGTCCCAAACTCTAAAATTAAAACATACAAGTATTAAATCAAATTGAGCAAACACAGGTGTTGCACTATCAGGTAAAACATGATATAATTTTGAATTAATAAAAATCCAGTGTTCAGTTTTTAGAAAACATTTAATACAACATATTTAGACATGTGAAACATTGGAACAAAAGATGCAATAGTTGGGATTTCCCAGTGCAGAGATTTGGCAAAAAACTGATGAAATCCAACATAATTGACATACATCTTCAGTGACACTCTTCTTAAACCTGCTGACAACTAACAAGTTGAAAATTCAACTACAGCTACAACATTGTGTTACGGTTAGGGCTGCACGATTATGGCCAAAATGACAATTAAAATTACTTTGATCAATATTGAGATCATGATTATTTATCACGATTATTCATTAATTTATTATTATTATTTATTGCACTTTCACATTTAAATAAACAAAGCACTGCTTTCACTTATATGTCGTGCTACATTCCTGCACAAATCTTTGCTTCAAAATAAAGATTTATCCTTATTCACGGTGCATCTCCCAGAAACAAAATATAATTGTACCAAAACATTTAACCCCAAATAAAATCTACAGAGCACTTCAATTTGTGCTACATTCCTGCTAATTCACAAATTGTTAAATCAAAATAACACTTAAAATAAGGTTCTTCTTCACCAGAATTCAGTGCATTTTCGTTTTGCCCATAAAATATACAGTATATTACTCTTCTACTCTGGACTGTATCGTTCAGGAAAGTTTTTCACAGACTGCCGCTGTAGGGTGCGCGCGCAGACAGCTCCCCAAAAGTGAAGCCAAAACATCTCCATCGCACCCTGGTGGCTGGCTGTTAGTTTAAGAGGCACTTGGTTTGATATGCAGCAGTTTTCTATGAGCGGAGCATGCATTTTAAATGTCAATATCGCAGTCAATCATGTTCATTCAATTGTGGGAAGACAAAATTGTGATCACGATAAATATTCGATTAATCGTGCAGCCCTAGTTCCGGTCACATAATGACTTTTTTTTTTAATATAACCATAAATCCGAATGAACAGGCAAAAACAATGCCCAACACACTACAGTCCTATGTTGAACCTATCAACACCTGAGGCATGTATTCCTTTTGAGGTCACTTTCTTAGCTGGGAAAGTGAGACTTCAGGTGTTCCTTCAGAGCTGGGATAGTGGGAATCTCTCTGTGACACTCGTGACAGCGGAGAGGTAGTTTCAACATCTCGCTGGTTCCTTCTTTCACGGTGACCCTTCCGTTTGTTTCAAGCATCTGAATCACATCTGCAGATAACAAAAAGGGTAAAAAAGAAATTATTTGTAGTAATAGACACAATGTACTACTGTAGTACGTAAAGTTAACAACTCATAAAGCACCAACATCACAACAACTCACCGTGAGACTCCACGAAATAGTCGGTTGTGAATGAGTTCCAGTGCTTTTTGTTCTTTAAACAAGGAGAGTCGAAGTCTTGGCTGATCACATGGAGGTGCACGTGACTGTAAAAGAGAATATAAACAAATGTGTTAATTCAAATATGTGCTGATCCTCCTCCTCATGAACTTTGGGGTTGAATTTGCATTATAGGTAAAACACGTTTTTTTGCATTTAAAAGGACTTTACCAATGCTTTTTTTTATTTTTAAAAAAACATGATGTATTTGGGGTGATTGACTTATATGCACACCATCAACGAACGGCTTCTGATTTCTGTCTAAAGTGAATGATCCAAAGCATGCTTACTATCTTGCATGTCATACCTTGCGCATTTTGTGGTATTTACTTTCAGTCTGCAACAAAAACGTTTACAATCAAGGAAGAAACGTATTAATGGAAAATGTTTTCCAGTATGTATTTTCTCTCTTTTTTCATTAAGCCTATAACTCTTACCTCCAAGTGGTAGTAAAAGTTTAAAGTTGAAGCACACAACACAAACAAGTATGAAGAAGAGCTGAGCTCTAGGTAGAAAAAAATTAAGTTTTTCAAATTGCCTTTAACGCTACAGCATGTGACTTGCTTTGGCTGTGCTGTGTAAAGCACAGTGAGGGAAGTGTACTTGTACAGCACCTTTCATACACAAAGACAATATACAGTGGTTTCAATCTATTTAAAGCAAGCAGGGAATAAAACAATTAAAAACGCAAATTAAAAGGACGGAAATAATGTAAAAAGAAAAAAAAAGATAAATAAATACTCGACAGATAAAGACATAAGTGTGAGTTAGAAAATGATGCAGCGTTGAACATAAGGTGGACCTTTGAGTTTAGATTATTTTGTTAAATATTGTAAACTGTACTGTACCAGCTTGAACTGACAACAGTGGCTGTCTATAAGGAGGATCAATTAAAAACCTATAGTGTGCTTTAGAATATAGCTGCCAGTAGAGTAGACTATACAGTACAGTATTTGTATTAAATGCTGAAACACCAGCATGGTCTTTCATTGTAATAGCTCCATTCCAACAGTGATTACCAACCTCATACTGGGGATGGCATGGTACCCTGTGCGGAAGCGTAGCGAGCTAGCGTCTGGGCATTGCTGAACCATCTGGTCAGCAACTTGCTGCATGTGTTTCACCAGGTCGCAATGCTCCTCGCGTAAGGCCTTCAGGCTGGAAATGGTCTGCCACGGGAGGACCAGCCAGTGGTAGCGAGCTTTGGGGTATTTATCTTTTATCACCACTACTTTATCATCCTTGTACACCTAGAGAAAAGAAGACAGTGTTTTTTTTTTAACATTCTCTGTCAGACTTAAACAATAAAGTCATGCAGTCATAAATCCAGCTGGGATCCAGATCTGGTATCATCACACTAACTGTAAATCTAAAGCTACCTGCATCTTTGGGTCTTGCATTGAGGTCTTCAGACCTTGGCTCCAATGTCCAAAACCTTCCTGCAACAAATTTAAGGTAATGTGTTTGTTGTAAATTATAACATACTCATACCAGCTCTATAGAAAATACATACAATAAAAACAATATTTCCACACAAACACGTTCATCCGTCTCTTACACTGGTTTTTGTAGCTTCTCCAAGGCTGACTGACACAGAGGACTTTTCTGTCTGTTTGACTGCTTTCACACTCGGAGCCTCTCTGCGGCTCTCTTTGTCCTCTGAAGCCGGCTCTCGTGGTCTTTTGGTGCCGCCGTGGTCCCCGCTGAGATCCTCCTTGAAATGTACAGTGTATGGATAGAGCTGATTGACTATATGAAGCTGCTGTCCAGGCTTCATTTTGACCTCAATGTCCTTCCCAACCACCACAGAGTCTACGGAGGTCGGGTTCGAGCCCAGCTTTGGAATAAAGGCAGGAGAAGAGACACAGAGTGGTAAATTAATAGTGGTAGATTACAAGTAATTAACAAAACTCAGCATATCAAGTGCTTCATAATATCTTATGAGTTTCACTATGACAAAATCAATGTTCTTTATATTTCTTACCTGTTTAACTTTGACATAACCTTTGTTGCATTCTGCTTTCAATTCAACTGGTTGAGAAGGGATAACATTTGCAGAGATTAAAGTTTGTTTTTAATACTTTTAAGAGATTTTAACTGAAAAATTAACATATATAAAAGAAACAAATCTACAGTCCATGACAATTATTTAAACATCATTGTACACAAAGACCTATTCAAATTATAATTGCAACAGACAGACAAGGTATTAAGGATTTTGTTGTTAACAGGGGATTCAATTGTTGCAGTGCTTGAATTCCTTAAAAAAGCACTCACTGCACTCCGTGCAATAATTATATGATGCTGTGCAATAATTATATAATTATCTGACTAACACTTTGTGCAATAATCTGGCAAAACTGTCATCTCATCAATATACATATTGTATTTTTATATTTTATATTGTATTATCTTCTATATTTATATTGCACGATATCTTTTTTTATTGTATTATCTTTTCATTAGCACCTATGGGATTGTCACAATCTAATTTCGTTATACTACACAATGACAATAAAGGGCTTGAATCTTGAATCTTGAATCTTTGTATGATAATCACCATCAGTTACTTTTTAAGAATTTAAGTTTGTCTCATGATGCTTAACTGGGTGATATTTCTGAATAAACTTTTATGACATTTCCATATCTTATCCCTTGTTTAGGTGTTGTAAGTTGAATGCTAAAACGCAGCCAGTGTATCAAACAGAAATGTATCTCTATATTACCTTGCTGCCGAGAACATTTTTTGTCTTTAATAGTCGTTTCTGGACCTCGACCCAGGACAACTGTCTGTAGGTGAGGTAGTCGAATGGGTTTATGATTGTCCTCAGCACTGATAAGCCAGCAAATTGGCATTTTATCATCTTATGTAGTTTAGCTAATTTAACATTTACAAATCTGTAGTTGCAGAACGTTGCAGCCCCACGCTTTGTTTTGGTGACTTGTCGCTAGTGATGTGTGGTCGCGAACGAGCCGGTTCAAAGAGCCGGCTCTTTTAAGTGAAGATAAGAGCCGGCTCCCGTCCGAGAGATGTTTTTTTTTTTTTTTTCTTTACTTAATTCAAGGTTAGAATGATAGGATGATCTTCTCCGCGCCACGGGCACTCCATGCACTGAATGTGACTGAATGTTGTATTAATGACGTCCGTGCGACTAATAATGCGGGGAGGGGCGGAGGTGCGTGGCACGCTGACGGTCTACAGGTACAGAGCAGGAGGGAGAGGAGGAGAGAAAGAGAGAGAGGAGTGTGTGCGAATAGCAGACAAGATGAGTAACAGTCGTAAACGACGCAGCATGTAAAATTATGGTATTCTGGAAATTATAAGGTTTAGTAAAATTAAATTGAATAATTTAAGTGATATTCAAGATTCAAGATTCAAGATGTTTATTGTCACGCCGGTTATACAGGTACAAACATCTGAAATACTTTTTGCTGGGAAGCTCCATTAAAATAATAAGTTATATTACATTTACATTACAATTATAAAGAAGAAATACTTTGTACAAGGGCATATTAAGAATATATACAAGCATATTAAGAACACATATATTAAAAACATATACAGTATAAGATATATTTTTGTGAGAGAAGGTGTCATATGAATTATCTATTTAAAAGTCTGATTGCCTGGGGGAAAAAACTGTTCCTTAGTCTGCTGGTGAGAGTTCTGGGGGTCCTGTATCTTCTACCAGAGGGCAGGAGGGAGAACAGGCTGCTGAGGGATATATGTGCACATATATGTGAATTATAAAAAGGCAGAAGTGGTAAAAACGAAGAGCCGTTTGGGAGCCGAAAGAGCCGGCTCTTCTTGGTGTTGCTGTGCCAAATGATCTGGCTCACTAAAAAGAGCCTGAATTCCCATCACTACTCGTCTCTGTCGCAGGGAAAGTGACGTCAGTGAGTGTGATTTTCGGCGAGGCGGGTCAGAAGCTTCTGGAAGAGTCTCTCTGCTCTGAGCTCATGTTGTTGTGAGGGTTCAAACTACACGTCTTCACACAAGGTTGGACAACTATCATTACATAGTATGTTTATAACCAGTGTCACATTTAATTATGTGGCTTATCGTTAGAAAAAACGGTGTAGAGCTAGCGTGTTAGCATCAGCCAGGCTAATCTTGTTGCTAAGTAATGCTAGCTGTAGTCAAGGACTATGGAACGGAGGCTGGGTCACAGGCGGTATGATGCATGCGCAGTGTAACTGAAGCTGCGCTGTGATTGGCTCAATTTCGGACAGATTCTACTGCGCATGTGTAATACCCCCGTCGTTATGACGCGTGACCCAGCCTCCTTTATATAGGCCTAAAGTAATGCTAGCTTTGGCTAATAGTAGGAAGGGGCCTAAAGAGGAGATGTGAAACCTCGTATTCATCATGAGCAGGGTAACAGGTAGTTGCTAATATGTTAGCATAATTTTAATACAACCCTAAAAGAAACCTGTGGTGTCACATAATGATAGTTAGTGGTTGATTCACCTGTCTCTGCTGATTTGAGGAAATATTTAACACACAAGTATTAACCAAAACAAGCATGACGTGTTGGTGTGTGATTTCTTTTATCACTGTCACACGTTAGGTAATCGATACATTTCACGTAATCGTTACATTACACAACAGGCTCTTGGTTCAAATATACAGTAAGATAAAGATGAAATAATTAATTACAAAACACAGTTATCCATATAACAAGATGTAACTGTCAATCAGCATCACAACTGACTAACATTGGAGACAGAAACTACTGCACCTTATTTATTTGCACATATATTTTATAAATATGTGAGATAAAGATGAAATAATTCATTAAAAACAGTTATCCATATAACAAGATGTAACTGTCAATCAACATCACAACTGACTAACATTGGAGACAGAAACTACTGCTCCCTTTTTATTTTATTTATTTATTTGCACATATATTTTATAAATATGTGAGATAAAGATGAAATAATAAATTACAAACAACAGTTATCTATATAACAAGATGTAACTGTCAATCAACATCACAACTTACTAACATTGTAGACAGAAACTACAGCACCTTGTTGCAACTAACACTAATTAACTGTTTATTTGGTACACCTGTGGCTTCTTTTAGAGAGGTATTTATTAAACTGTGGTCATTTTAGAGACTGCAGTTTTTGGTGCTGTTGGATTGTATTGTTTCACAGAGACATTTGTCCAATCCTTCAATGAGGGTAGATAAGGATACCCTTGAAAATTACCATAAATCTGAAAAAGTACCTCTCTAAAACAATATCTACTTAAACATTACAACTTTCGCAAAGGTTGGATTTATTACAGCCAGGTACTATCACATTACACTGCATTAGTTTTAGTTGGGTCTACCTAAATGACAACTGCATATAAATCTACACATACATTTATACAGTACATAACACGTGACCCTCATCACATCCTGATATCTGGGTACAAAGACCTTTTTCACTGCAGACATTTTGACTTGTCATAGTGGGAAAAGTAGTAAATGTAACTAATAACACTAACGATGGCTCTGTTTTATTCAAGTGTCCCAGTAAGAGTGACAGTAAATCAGCATGCACAATATCTGGATCCTGAAATTAAAGCAGCTAAAGCTGTCAGCCATCATTATTATTCATTATTTACACCTGTGCTTTTCCTACTGTGACATGTCAAAATGTCTTGTGTGAAAAAGGCCTATTTATGCTGATGAATTATGAGTAACACTATAAAATCAAATACTATAGGTTAGCAGTATGCAGGGGCTTATTGTAAACCCTGAAAAGTGAGACTTTGGCATTTAGTGCATTAGAAATGTACATACAAGCATACCGTAAGCGTATACTTCATTGTTGATACAGACTGAGTTGCCATTTTAGTAATTACATCTGTAATGCAATCTAATACAGACTTGCAAAAAATCATACATTTGTGAAGCTTGTAATAATAAGTAAGAGCAATTTTTGATTCAACTGAATGCACATTTTTGAGACATAATATTTAGAAATTTCTGCTGGGTTTTTTTATAATATAAAAGAGCATATCCAAAATTTAGCATTTTTAAAACTTTATAAATGGCCCCATGCCTAACATTCCCACAGCCAACAACATAAAAGCCTCTCTCACAGACTTCACCACATGATGATATGCTCTGTTTTTGCATGTATTAAAGGACTCTTTCCTCATGTCGCAATGACATAGTGCAGATTCTTACTTCCTTACCATGTTGTTTTGCAGCCAAGTTTAGAGACTCAATACATTTTTGGTAAGTTTTGGAGATATTTAAGAGACGTAAGAACTGGAACTGATTGAATATTGAAATACTTGTTTTTCTTTCCTTTTACTTTTCCAAGGTTATCCGTCAAAGACAAACATGGTCAAGGAAACAGGCTTCTATGACACATTGGGTGTGAAACCTAATGCTACTCCTGACGAACTGAAAAGGGCCTATCGCAAACTAGCTCTGAAATATCACCCTGACAAAAATCCCACAGAAGGAGAGAAGGTAAATACCTTTTTTGCACTCAATTTTTGCAGCTGCATTTAATTAGTATGTCATTTTCCTTGCATAGAAATTTGTAAGGGAAATTTCCTCATAACCGTCTTAAAATATAGTGTCTATTTTCAGTCGTTTGGTAGATTTCTCTAAAATGTTCTTGTTGCATATGTGAAGACCATGTAAAAGTAATATTTAAAGAGCTCACTCATTATCAGCTCTCAGTTATTTCTTTGCACACAATGTGAAAGAGTTGAACACCGTTTAAGCAGCTGTATATTGCCGGAAATGTTTTAGTATTAAGTATGTATCTTTGTTTCTTTGCTTTGTAGTTCAAGCAGATCTCACAGGCATATGAGATTTTGTCAGATGCCAAGAAGAGAGAGGTCTATGACCGTGGAGGTGAAAAGGCTATAAAGGAAGGAGGAACTGGTGGTGGTGGTGGCGGTGGTGGCAGCTTTGCATCGCCCATGGACATCTTTGATTTGTTTTTTGGTGGGGGTAGTCGGATGCACAGAGAGCGAAAAGGTGCGGAAATAATCACTAAACTGAGATTTTGTGTGGATTTGTGTGTCTGTAACTCTGTTTCGAATTTTTCGAGGTCTGATTGAGTTTTATAAACGTTTTGTTTTTTTCAACTGTAAATTGTCCTGCCCAGTACATTACTTGTTTGCAATTGTTTAAAAAAAAAAAAAAATGAAGGGAACCTTTGCCAAAATGTTTATGGATGTTATGGGCTGCGAAAAGAAAATTCATATTTTTGGCAGATCATTCTCACAATTTTTTTTTTAAACTCAGATATTAATATGCATATCAGACTCAAAAGTCCTTTATCAGTTGAGCTACAAAGCTCTACTTTGCAACACTTTGTCATCTTCCATCGCAGTTTTCTCTCGTTCACACTCATTGTCGTGTGATGTTTCTGTGACAATATATTTTCAACTATTCATCTTTTTAAATTTGTAATTCAGGATTGGTAGCAGAATTAGGCTGGTTTATATAAACATGTATAGTATGTAATATGAAAGGAAACTGTTGATGAAATCGTATCAGTTGCCAACTTTATTCCAAGAAACAGTGTTTCTAAAATCTGTGACTTGTCTCACCCCAGGAAAGAACATTGTTCATCAGATTACAGTGACACTGGAAGATCTTTATAATGGAGCTACAAGAAAACTCGCTCTCCAGAAGAATACTATTTGTGAAAGATGTGAAGGTACGTCTTTTACTATGCGAGTTACTTTTTTTTACGTGCTCTTGTTAGTGTCCGTCACTGGACTTGTTAAGTAATCCAAGCAGGCTTTTCAGCACACGCAGACCCAAGCAGGCCATGAAAAGGCTCTTTGTCCAATAACAAAACACATCAGTCTTGTAAATGTAATCCAGTCCTCGCTCACCAGGTCACCACACTTTATATAATACACCAAAACTAAAATAGCTGTCATCTTTATTATCCTGAGTGCTGACGGTTTATTTTTCCTGGCAGGTCGTGGGAGTCGAAAAGGAGCTGCACAGATGTGTATGTCTTGCCACGGCACAGGCATGCAGGTCCGCATGCACCAACTAGTACCAGGTATGGTCCAGCAAGTGTCCACAGTGTGCCACAGCTGTCAGGGCCAAGGACAGAGAATCAGCCACAAGGATCGCTGCAAAGCATGCGGAGGTCGGAAGATCCTGCGCCAGAAGAAGATTTTGGAGGTCCACATCGACAAAGGTGAGCGTGAAGGGAGAATTTATCTCTTTATGATAATTATTATTATTATCTAAATGCATCTGTGATTGAAGAGCGAACTACAAAAACAAATATTGTACATACATCACCTGGTGACTTTACTGCTACAGGAATGAGAGATGGCCAGAAGATCGTTTTCCACGGAGAGGGAGACCAGGAGCCAGGAATTGAGCCAGGTGATATCATCATTGTCTTGGACCAGCGAGAACATTCGCTTTTCACCAGGTATTATATTCTCTTTTAACTAATGTCTTTTGTTTCTGATGTAATCTAATGGCAGAAGTAGTGATTATATTATTCTTGTATTATATACAGTATGTATGGGGAATATATAGCCTGTTATTGAATATTAAAGTGGTACATGAGCCAAAGTAGAAGCACCAATTATGGTCACCAGATGTCAGTAGAAATCTAAATTAATTGCACCCCGTTTGAAATTGAACATGATTAAACATAAACTGGACAAATTACTTTTTTTTTTTTTTTATGAAATCTACACATATTAGTATTTGGCATGCTACCCTGTGCTACAAGCAGCACACTTTACCTTTTTTTTTTTTTTTTAGAAAGAAATCCAGTCCACCCATTAAAACCTCTCCCCTTTTCTCTCAATTTGCTATCACCAGGAAAGGAGAGGACCTGATCATGTCAATGGAGTTGCAGCTGGTTGAGGCTTTGTGTGGTTTCAAGAAGCCTGTTCAGACACTCGACAACAGAACTCTCCTCATCACCTCACATCCAGGTGACACAAATACCCTTACTAGTGTTGTCAAAAATAAACATTAATCAATACATATCAATCGTAGATATTTGAAACGGTTAAGATACTCATTTTTCTCAGTATCGATGCACCAGTAGCTGCGTTTTCTGCTCTCTCTTCTCTCCGACAGCCAATTGACACACAAATCGCTGCAGTGCCCACATAGCCCCGCCTCCTCTCACTCACTCAGTGCTGTCTTTTTGTCACTCGTCTTTTGTCACTCGTGCTCCAGTTGAAATATAATAATTTGCGGGTTGTCATTGTCATTTTATAGCTTTAAGTGTTTCCCATTGATTACCTAGACAGTCTAGGTAGGCCTGCCAGTTTCATAATGAACCGAAAATATTTGTACACATGTATTTGCTTCGTGCGGTGCGCCACGATCAGGCTCGTGGCTCCGGCCGTGAGCTTTACAGCACCCCTCGTCCGGACCTCGACGCTTACTGTATATGTGCACTTAATGCTTGCCACGCCTTTTCTCCCTGCGAGGAGGGACGGGATCCCCTGCTCCCTACGCAACTGTATGCAACCGTGGCAGACTGCTCAGCGCTCAGCTTTGTGGGTATGACTTTCTTGCCGTGTCATCACCATTCATATCTATACAACCGCTGATTAAATTGTTTACAAGAGCACAAAGTCTCAGAAAATCCCGTGGGAAACATAAATCTAAAATTTTACGCCTTCAATGTTGTGTCAATTTTTCCCTGTGGTATCAAAGAAATTCCAGTATCTTGACAACACTACCTTTACTGAATGCTAGTAAGTTTCCCTCCGTTGGAAGACACCAGTATTTGAAAAGAAAAAAGCATCTGTTTTACATATACAAATGATTTGCATCAACACATCCTGGTGAACAGACACTTTCTAATAATAGTTAGCAGGGCTGATGCGTCATTCACTCTACTCTTTACCTTTCACACAAAGAAATGTAGCTGAATGAACACTGCTGAGTACTATGAGTGTGTTTGTGGAGAGTTGTTAGGTGTTCATTGATGTGCAGTCCACGCTGCACTTCTCTGTATAGCCACTCACTATATTGTTACTCCACTGATGTTGATCAAATGTGTGAATTACACCCCCCTATCGTCTTTTAAATCAGTCACACTGATGTGCTGGTAAGCTAAACTATTTTAGAGTGGGGTCTGGTGTGTTACGACCACAGGATATATCCAATGACTTTTTTTTCCCCAAAACAGTTACATTATTTAAATTAATTTGACTCTTAAATATTGTTTAGAAAATATTTATATTGAATACAAATGTGTGTTTGACAGCAGTATTTGTGATAGACTTTATCACCAGGCTTCTATTTATTATTTATTTTAAGGTGCTAAGCTCGTACTCGTCAGTCAGTGTAAGCCACCTAGTCAAAAGTACACCCAATGTTTACTATGAAACATATAAATTTAATTTATTTTATTTGAGATTAAATAAATAAATGATGGCAAAAGCCTGTATATATTCATCACGTATTGGAAAGATTGTTTCAAATGATGAGACGATATGTAGAATATATTTTTTCCTGACTAATGTGGTCCGTGTTGTGTTTTATCACAGGGGAATTGATCAAACCTGGAGACACCAAGTGCGTCTTGAATGAAGGGATGCCCATGTATCGCAGACCGTTCGAGAAGGGACGCCTTATTATTCACTTCTCGGTAAGAGGTTTTTCCATATTCACTTTTTTTATTCTCTTCTCTTCCCCTTCTACTTATGGGTTATATTTTTTATTTTACACATGCTTTCCTTTCTGTAAAAGAAAATAAATCTATATCAGCCTCATACACACACAAACATGCACGCACAGTCTCCTGCAACAAACCACACAATTACAACACTCATACATAAACGTCTTTACTATATAAACCCCCATCTTGCACCTACTGTATACCTTATTCTCTGTCTAAATCTTTGTAATGTAAAGCTTGTCTCACTTTATGTATATTCTATCACATTTGTCAATGTTATGCTTTGTCTTGCCTCACCAATAAAAAAACAGCAAACAAAAATAAGTGAGCATTTTTGCATATGAACAGTATTAAAGAGCGGGACCATCTGTGTTGTGTTCAATTTTTTTTTCAAATGGAAATGTTCTGCAAGGTAAAATGACTGTTATTGTGAATAGGGTCTGGTCTGGTCTTGAAGACCGCAATATAATGACCTCAGTTCCCCGTCAGACAAGGCTGTCTGACGGGGAGGTAAAGCGCCTGTGAACGGGAGCAGCAGAAAAATGTGTTTTAGCCACCATAAAAAAATAAATTTTAAGTGTACGCTATATTTTCACCGCTTTACCTCGCCATCAGACAGCCCTTTCCGATGGGGAACTGAAGCCATCATATCACGGTCTTCAAGACCAGACCAGACTCCATTCATAAAAACAGTAATTTTACCTGGCAGAACACAGGAGTTGCTGGTCTACCGCTGCATCGATCGGTTCGTTTGTTCGTGTTGTTAAGGGACGTTCGGATCTGAACTAACGTGGCGTTCACAGCAGTACATTGCTCAGCTTCTGTGCCCGTACTCCTGTCTGCTTCTCCAAACTGGGAGCATGCCGACCGCCATCTAAGTTACTGTATGTAACGTTAATACCTTGACTATAAGGATGTGTATATCTACTGTATATGTAGCAGCGTCATCATGCAGAAACCTACGTCAGGTCACGTGGGGAAAGGTTTTTAGAAGGGCTTGAAGGGAAAAAAACATTTTGACACTAAAACAAACGTACTTTGTCCAAAAAACTTTAAAAAAATAATGCACCCGCCCTTTAAACTAACAAGGCTGAACAGTTACATGGTTGTTGTAATCAATGGTTGTTTATGCTTGTTTCCTTTCAGGTGGTGTTCCCACAAGCCAACTTCCTTTCCAATGACAAGCTGAAGGAGCTGGAGCGCTACCTCCCAGAGAAGCTGGATGCAGATCAGCCGGAGAGTATGGACGACGACCTCTACATCTACGCTGACCTGGAAGACTGTGACCTTGAGAACAGAAAAAGACACAACCATCAGTACTACTACATGGATGAAGACGACTATGCCAGCACTGGTGGCGTTCAGTGCCAGACGTCTTAAATAACAACGGTTCTGCTCTTATTCCAGAAGCCTCCCCTCATCTCTAAAGCAAAGCACCTTTTTGCATTTGTTGTGCACTTTTTATTTAATTACTTTTAACAGTTGTTTTTTGAAGTTTTCTTTAAATCTGAATCAGAAAACGGCATCACATCACCCTCTTCATTTATTATTATTATACTTTTTGGATGGAGCAGAGTATCCTATAGTTCCAGGATTAAGCTTGGATCTGGGTGAATGGGTTTCCTCTTCATCTCTGGGACCTTATTTTAACTTTTTCTTTTTTCTTTTTTTTTTTTCAATCACACTGTGATTAGAGACGAGGGGTGTCACAGAGGCTTCAGAAAAACTGTTGTCTGAACAAAGACTGCCTGCTTTTTATGCATTTACACTAAAACGGATGCCAATATTAATATGAAAATAACCTTTTTTTATAGTGTTAACTAAATCAGTTGTTGTTGTGAACCACTTGTTGATGACTTGTTCAATCCGTTGTGCGTGTAAAGACCCAATCTTCAGATGGTGGTGGAAGGGGGGCGGGCGGGGGGGGGTATGTGCATTGAGACTTGAGTTGAAAACGTTTATGCTGTTTTACCCTTTCAAGGGCTATTTTCTAGACATTTCTTAATCTCGAAAATGTGGCAAGAAGACGTGAGTTGGGAGTAAAGGTGATAACGATTCAGGCGTGGCAGTATTTACGTTCAAGCCACTAATGTAGATTATTCAAACTAACAACAATCATTTGTTAGTCGTCTTTTTGGAAACCTTGTGTGGAACGTAGAACATCTCATGTGTATAAACATAGTTTGATATGAGCCAAATATGACTGAATGTTAATGTTCAGAAAACAGAAGGTCAAAGATGAGAAGAAAGTCACTTTATTTTGAAAAATAAACAACAGATCAGGGGGATTTTCAAGAAGCAGGTCATCTAGATAACTTAAACTCAGAATCTGTATTTTAACATAATTATGTTGTAGATTTTATCGGGTTTGAGGCTTTTATTTTGCAAAAAGTTATCTCGGATAACTTTCTTCTTATAACAGGTCCCTAAGGCCTTAATTGTAAATGTTTTTCCCTCTTTAAAATGTGTCGATTGCCAAGTTGCACCCAAGTTATACAAAAAAGAATAATGTCTAGGTTATTGTTTTAAAGATTGAATGTTCTTACAGTTATTTCTGTTGTGTGATTTTAAAATCAGTAGATTAATTAAAATATAAATGTGGAATTTTACATTACAAATTTTAATCAAAGATAAACTTGATGGGTTTTAGCTGATGTAGGCGGAACAATAAATTAAGTGTTTTTTTTTCTCATATTTCTAGTCATAATTGTAAATGCCAAATAGGTCGTTGGGAGGGACTTAAAATCGACACACCTGGTACCTCATTGACGTGTCTGCCTGTTTGAAAGCCTTATCACAACTTAACTTGAAGCTACTTGATAGTGTAGGTTGTTTTGTTTTTTCAGTGATGACTTTGCCTTGGATATTGTAAAACACAACTATGCTCACCAGATGGGAGATTCCTTAAATTGTTGAAGCAGATGCAAAATAATGAGTACTGATAATGTCAGGAGAACTCAAGTGAAATAAGTGTTGTCACTTTGGACCGACAGTATTTGTGTGTTAGGACCAATGATCTACTTGTTTATGCTCATGTTTTCTAATTAAATGCAGTTTGATGGTCTCTCTAAATGGTGGGATTACTTTGGGTGGGTGATACTTACTTTCGGCCCACCTTCAACCTGATCTGAGGTCTGATCAGCAGAAGAACTGGAAACACCAGTGTACCTGTTCAGAGGCTTCACAGTAAAAACAAAAGCTTGAAACAGCCACAACACCTCTGTCCTTTGTTTTTTTGGAGTAACTACTGTTTTTGTTAACAGTCTGCATTTTATAGTTAAATTGTATTTTATTTTTTTACCAAGGTAATATTGACTTTGTTAAAGTTTAAGAAATATTGCTACAATTCTAAAACATTGGCCAAAAAAATGTTTTTCTTCTGCTATCTGTCTGCAATGTCTCCAGACATGAGACAAATAATCTACACCAGAGCATAAATGGTTAATATGTTAGTAGAAAAGTAATTAGCAACTATTTTGATAATCATAAGATGATTAGTTTTCATTAATTTTGTAAGCAAAACTGTCAAACGCATCCCTGGTTCCTGCCTCTAAATGTGAATATTTACTCGTTTTCTTAGTCTTCTAGGCAGTTGTCAAGTCAATTTTATTTATGTTGCCCAAAATAACAAATTTGCCTCAGGGGGCTTTACAATCTGTACAGTATACAACATCCTCTTTCCTTTTGACCCTTGCATCGGATGAGGAAAACTCATAAAAAAAAAACCTTAAGCTAGGAAGAAATGGAAGAAACCTCAGGAAGAGCGACAGAGGAGGGATCCCTCTCTCAGGATGGACAGATGTGCAATAGACATTTTGTGTACAGAGTAAACAACATGATAAATAGAAATATGACTTTATTATACTAAATAATATTCTGAGACAGTAAACTGATTTTGGACTGTTGATTTGACAAAACAACAATTTCAAAATTTCACTTTGCCCCAAGTTAAAATTAGTTTAATTACTTTCCAATGTACAGACAAGCATATTTTTTGTTTAAAATTGATTACCTATATATTTATAATTCTTGCGTTTTTGAAATACAAGAACTGAAAAAAAAAAATTTCATTTAGGGAATACATTTTATAAATAAGAGAGTTAATTTAAAAAAAAAATGGCACACAAACACTGACAACTGTAAAGGTTTTTCAATTTTATTTATAATCATTTTTGACATGACTGGCAGTATTATATACAACAATGAATATATAAAATAGAGTGTAATGACTAAACATTATTTGCATCAATGATAAATGGATGATAGTACAGAGACAGATGATAGAAAGTACCAAATACTGTAGTAAAAATAATAATAAATACTGGCCGAGGCAGTAGCTCTGTTTACTGATGCACAGGAACACTGATTACAGTAATGTGACCACGTTAAATACATTCATTAAATACACACAGCAGGATACTGGATGTGTCACTGGAGCTCCATTGAGGTTCATCATTAGGCATCATGCATATGTTTAAGGAGTACTAAAATTATTGTAGAGCCACATTTAGACACTGAGGTAGCATGCAGGGAACACGGAGGGACAAAACTAATCGCTTCATCAAAGTTACAAAAGTATTATTATAAACTAAAGCTGTCAAATCATATACCTGATATTGTTTGTTTGTGCCCAAACAAGAGGCGGCTTCTATTATAAATATTTCCACGACAGTTCACCATCATGCATTTTCATGTCTAATAAAGACAGAAGAGATGAAAATGGGGATTCAAACTGCACTGGTGATGATCCACGAGGAAGTGTGTGTGTGTGTGTGTGTGTGTGTGTGTGTGTGTGTGTGTGTGTACAGTATGGAGGGCCGAGACAGCGCTGCAAACCTTTATAAAGCAAATACCTTACAAATGAATCATCAATAAATAAAACAAATGTAAAAAATAATGTATAAATAATTGACAATTTGTATTAAAAATATATTAATTAAGACCCACTAAGAGTTTATAAAAGAGTTTAACAATATACTTAAAGGATATTTTTCTTACTGTCAAATGAAAAGACCAAAACCAACACTGAACTGATCCCACTAACTAACAAGTACGTCCTGTGGATCTAAAGCCAGATAAAGTGCATTTCTCTGTGCCATAGACCTCCGTTGTTATATACTATAAAAGCACCCTCTCACATGCGTGAAATTAACATTCGCCTCCTGTTCACTTCCATTCTATGTGAGCGGAGGGGTAGTCGCATTTGCGTGGTGGTAAACTTTCAGCACGAATATAGTCTTGGCCGGCGATGGTCAACCGCCTGCATTCGTGCATGTCTGATTGTGCCTTTTCATTGCCGTTCTGTTGCTAGGGGCAACAGCTTTGGTCCAAGTGTACTTCCTGTCAGCTACTGCTGACATTAACAAACACTGCAACAGGAAATACAAAGGGGCCCATTTACAATGTTTACGCTGTCAAGTTTGTAAAGGTCTATTCAGAACACGTCAGCGAGGGTCGTGTCTAGAAGGTAACCCGCAAAAACTTGCAAAAATGTGAAAAAGCTCTTCAATGCCTGACCTTCTAGACACGACCATCAATGAGCCTCAGTGTTGCCCGAGGTAACATGTTCCTTTATTACCATGAACATGGGTACTGTAGTTTATTCAGAGGCCGGCCCAACTACACTGTCCTACTGCTGTAAATACTCACCAGAGCACCAAATGTGGCCCCAACAGATGCATTATTCACTCGTGTTTGATTTAAGATTACTAAAAAAAATGCAGTGCCCGGCTGTTTTACGAAATTATTTAGCTTTTTTATATTTGTGACTTTTCAGTCAGAACCAAAGGACTTTGGGCTGACAACCACAGACATGGTCGGGATTTTGTTTAGTATAGTTGGTTGTGTTCTTTTCATGTGATTCATTTTCATTCATGACATTTTTAAAAGAGAGATTGAAAAGATTATTGTCTCAATTTCCATTTTGATTTACCAACTTTACTCCTGTTTTCTTTTTCATTTGCCAACTGTTTTATTTCCCCACTATATAGCAAAATCGTTCTAATCCACCATCAGACATAAAACAAACACTCTCACTGGCTGATACCTGAACTTGTTGACATTTTACAATGATTGGCAGAAATGACCACACTTCATTAAAGTGGAAACAGCAGTTCAGGAAACAACTTCACCACAGGCTCCGTTCAGTAGCTGTTGTGGTGCTTTCAATCATATCACATGATGTTCATCACCAGATGGAGTCAAGGGAATTTCTGAACTGCTGTTTCCAAACTCAACAATCAATTTGGAACCTCAGCTTTTGTGCCAAAATTGACAAGAAGAAATTAAAGTGCTCAGAAAAATGGAATAAATTGCTTTATAACCATGTGTAAGGCTCTCCAGGTCCTCCATAACACGATGCAGGAGACAGTTCAAGGCTTCCATAGCCTGAGGAGACCGTCCTCGCTGTATGTGGCGATCAGATTCTCATGTGGGTGGTGAGCGATGCCAATTACATCTTTCTCATGAACCTGTGGGAGCAGAGGAACACAGATCACCACACATTCTCCGGTTCCCATCAGCCTCGCTGTGTCCTTGTTTAGGACTGCAGCCGTGACACAGTCAGAGTATCAAGTGAGACAGGAAATAACTAGATTGAAAAACATTGGCAGCACAGTGTGGACGAACTGTCTCCTCTCACAGACTTCAATAATGAGCGGATATTATCAGCAGAGCTTACTGTCAGCGTTTTCTGCAGCCTTCCCGTCGTATAGTTGAAGCAGTACAGCACTAAGTCCTCTCCCACACAGTAAATCCACTCCCCGCGGGGTGACAGGGTGCAGCACACAAATTTGGCTCCCTCCTTTCTATCTGAGCTGAAGGTCTTCACAGTCTGCAGAGAAAGAGGAGGAGAGATTCTCAGACATAATATTTGAGTTCAGCAGTAGCATAACGCAAATAGTAATACCTTCAAAATAAAGACAAAAATGGTGAAATGAACAATGGAAGTTGTTCAGGAAGTTTCAAAGTGCGTTCGGTCATTTGGTCCACCACTTTGGTCCAGACTGAAATATCTCAACAGCTATTGTTGGATGGGGCTGTACGGTGGTGCAGTGGTTAGCACTGGCGCCTCGCATGTTCGAATCTGTCTTGGGGCCCTTCTGTGTGGAGTTTGCATGGTCTCCCCGTGTTAGCGTGGGTTTTCTCTGGGTTCTCCGGCTTCCTCCCACAGTCCAAAGACATGCAGGTTAATTGTTGACTCTAAATTGCCCGTAGGTGTGAATGTGAGAGTGAATGGTTGTCTGTCTGTCTCTATGTGTCAGCCCTGCGATGGACTGGCGACCTGTCCAGGGTGTACCCCGCCTTCGCCCAATGTCGGCTGGGATCGGCTCCTGCCCCCCCGCAACCCCTAACGGGATAAGCGGTTGTAGATGTATGGATGGATGGATGGCTATTGGATGGATTGACCATAGACTGTATAGAAGAGGTAGACGTAGTCACCGTGACATCACCATTGGTTTGTGGACTGGCATTTTGAAGCCTTGAGTTTGGGATTTTGACCGTCGCCATCTTGGTTTTTTGCAACCAGAAGTGACACGAGAGGGTGGAGCTAATAATAAGTAATTTTTAGGCGACCAAAATGTAAAAATTAACTTTAATGAACTGAAAAAACAAAGTTAAAGTTAACTCCCAGACCGGACAACGGCGTGCTAGTGACCTGTCAATCACAAGGTAGCCACGCCCTAAAGCATCCCCTACTTTATGGTCTATCTGACTCTAAATGGGATCATAATTTACTAAATGAACATCATGCTGTATTGAAGAAGACTTGAAACTAGCGATTGAGACCATAAACTCAACTTTACTGAGGTAATAAATCAACTTCTATACAATCAGACTTCTTTTTGCAACCAGAGGAGTCGCCCCCTGCTGGCTATTAGAAAGAACGCACGTTTAAGGCACTTCTGCATCGGCTTCACTTTTCAGACCCAGAAATTGCCACCTGGGAGTAATATGACATTTTGTACAGATATTCATGGTCCCCAGAGGATGAATCCCAAAGACTTCTAGTATTGTAAATGCCGTCAATCTCGATGTGAAAGTACCTCTATGTTCATTAGATCTGAATATTGATCGTGTATAGATGATAAGTCAGAGCTCTCACCTGACCGTGCATGCTCATGATGACCACCGAGTTGGAGTGGTTGCAGATCAAAAAGTGCTCTGGGTTTTGGGGAAGAGGGATCACGTTGTTGACGGGGACGTCTGGGTTCGGGGAAAGAGATTTGAACGTGTGGAGGCATTCGCAGGATTTTGTGTTCCAAATCTAAAATATGCACATAAATATGAAATAAGTGACACTCTCCCGGCCACATAATAATAACCCAGATGCAGCACAGGCATGAATATAATGTGGTCATTGTACCTTAACTGTGCCATCGGACGAGGCACTGATGATGTGAAGTCCATCTGGAGTGAAAGCTGCATCATTTACGAACGACGAATGGCCGTTTAACTCCTTTAGTGTCTTGCCTGACCTCAGTTCATGGATTCTGAAAATGACATGTTGAAAAAATGATTGACATACTAAATCAAACAAAACAGCAGCTCTGACTTATTAACGAATCCACATTTGCTCAACTCAAGAGTGGATTTTTCTTGGGTGCAGACGAAACGTGTTGCTGAGCTGCCGATGTGTTATTTTTAGCTCCTGCGGAGCAACTGGGTGCAGATTAAGCTAAACCATGACAAAACGCCTAATGCTCACTGATTCACTCCGTCTCTGGGAGGATGATTGTAAACATTTCAGACTCCCAGCTCGTGGAATTTGCAATGGGGAGGAACACGTTGCAGCTTTGTGCCGGAGCACATGGTCTCTCTCAGCTGCACCCACACAGCACATGTGCTTCCGACACAACTTCCCCCCCCCCAAGGAGTCAAAAATAGATATTCATATTCACATATTCAACTCCTCGACTATGAAGGAGATTCAGTGGGTTCGTGTGTTTGTGAGAGACAGGAAAGACAGACGTCTTTGCCCCCACATATTTACATTCAGGTGCATTACTCATCATGCAACATGTGCTATCAGCCAGCAACTGCTGGAATTATGGAGCAAGAAATAGGAAAACTATATTAACAGATGCATAATATATAGCATAATTTGGGAATCAATTTGATAATACAGTACATAACGGTCCCTTCTCTACTAACTAGGGATGTCACAATACCAGAAAGTGCAAGTTTATTATTAATTCCTGGTGATTTGCTTCAAGTTTCTCGCCAAAAACTATATTTTACAAGAATACATTTGAAAGCATCATGATAACGTTATAATTTACCTTTGAATGCATCATAATGCAACTCAATGCAACCTCTGTGCGTTAGCTGTTAGCCAAGCAGAACTGTGCTGCCCAACGGCTGCCAACAGCAGATGGAGAGCATTTAACTAGCTCTCCTTCCGCTGATTTCTACACAGATTAGTTGTTCACAATGTAACATTATCATTTTATCGATGTTTCGTCTCTGTAGAAAAACGAGTACAGTCATGTTTTCTGAATTTTGGCATCGACTTGGTTCCAAAGTATCAGCTCTTGTGACATCCCTACTACTAACAAAAAATCTTTTCTATTTCTAACTAACCATACAGATTTTTAATTATAACCACACTAAATTTACCCAAATGAATCATATGCATCCTAAATGCATCATATTGAACAGTTTATAACTAGATAACTTGGTTATATTGGATTGTATTCCACGGCAATATTCAGTTTTGGTAATTAAAAAAATGTCACGAATACTATCTTTACCATTCATGGACATCTGACACAACTGTGTTTTTAAAAACAATTATGATAAAGTCATGATTTTTTGGGTGGTATTGGTGGTGTTATCATTTATTGGGCTTGTTGTGGCAACATTTTGCTAATCCACCGTGGGATGCATAAAGAGCTCACAGCCCTCCAGCTGCCTTTGAAACTTTAGTGAATCATGTCTGAGGTCAGTGAGAGCTCTCAACTTCCTCCCACAGTAGACAGGCAAAGTTTCACTGTTCCAGAAATTGAAAAAGGCTCCCACCATGTTTTTTGTTTTGTTTCTCTTTTAAAACTGTTGGTGCATCATTTGTGAATTCACTTATTTACTTCCCTTTTAAAAACTAAAATTGAATTTACTGTATTAGGTATTAAAATATTTTAATTCACTTGTTTATTACATTAAATTATATGTTTTCCTATATATACATCTATTAAGACTTTCCTTAATCCGTTTACTGCATGTCAACACAAAGCTCTCTAAGTCGTCCACACAGAGTGTTTGCAGTTAGTCTACAGGTCAAGTTTAACTTCTATATGAGTAATGATACTACTATGAGTCAGTGTCAGTGTGTCAGTCACCTGATGGTCTGGTTAAAGGAGGCGCTGAGGATCTGGTCGTTGTCCTTGGAGAAGCTCAGACAGGTCACACCTTTGTTGTGGGCGTGCTCAAACCTCCGCAGGCACAAACCGCTCTGGATCTTCCACACCTTCGCCAACAACAACACACACACACACACACACACAACACACACACACAAAATCACATGTTTTTGAATGATTAGTTGCTTATGTTGACATGTTGACATGTTGACAAATATTCAGAATAATATCAACCGACAGCATTATAAGATCCAAACCTTTATTTTGCCGTTCTGAGCCCCAGTTGCCAGTAGATCTGTATCCTGACTGAAGCACATACACAGCACAGCATCATCCATCATCATGTAGCTGTCTTGGGCCTGGTACTTTAAATCCTAATACATCCATGCAAACACACACACACACACACACACAAACACACACACACACATGCACAAAAATAAAAAAAAATCATACTTTGTCATAAATACTTTACTTACTATTTTGTAATTACTGCCAAATTACACCAATATTTCACTCAAAATGTATCGAAAATGACTTTATTATAAACATTATTTAATAATTGTATGCTAAAATAGCATATAATGGTTAAAATAGGGCCCTTAGGCTTGAGGAGCGGCTGTGCGCTGCTTTTCATCGGAGGTGGGAAACCAAAACTAATAGAAGACGCTTCTGATCAGGCACAAATCTCACCATTGTGTGACTCATTGTCTACACAAAATGTAAATTACCAGCTATTAGGAAATAGGTAATTTGGCAATAATTCCAAAGAAATTTCAAATATGTTACTTGCTAATTATCACCTAATTACCATAAAATTTGCAGACCTGTATAATGAAGTGTTCCCAAAAAATCTGTTATTTAACCAGGTAAAAAAGCTTAAAATCCTTTTGGCCAAGAGGGCGGCATTAAAACACTGATAAACACAAACAACATAAACAGACTAAGACAACACACTACAAAATAGTATAAACAATATCCAGTTACAATACATAAATAGGTATTAGTTTCCATAATTATCTGAAATAAAGTAAAAACAATACATTAGAAAACTAAAGATGATGATAAGTCTCGGTATTGTTGAGTGTCATGATGTGAAACATAACTCACCTTACTAATTTTCCCAGTGTTAAAGTTCCAGACCTCGATGAAACCGTCCACCGATCCACTGATTAAGTATTTGCCATCAGGAGAGAAACGGGCGCACTCCACATGTGACCGCCGCCCAAACTGCAGGTTAAAACCACACACAGACACATTGTTCACCTGTTGGGTTTGCTGCCTGTGATCCAGACTCACTGAGATATAAGATACAAATTAATAACAAGTTTTGCGGTCAGTCTGAAGTCGTGCAGGCCGACCCTTCACACACACTTATGACCTCGGGCAGAGCAAAGCAAGGACAAGCTGAGGCAGCTCCATCTGGACACGAGTGATGAGATCACAGCCAGAGACTGAGACAAGTGCCTTCAGGTGAGTGAAGTAATTAGTTTTCTCTGTGTGTGTGTGTGTGTGTGTGTGTGTGTGTGTGTGTGTTAGTCTACATTTGGAGGTTACATTAATAAAAATAGAAAGGTTTTATTTACTGTAAATACACTGTTTACTATGAAGATGTAGTGTTTGCCTCAACTCTCACAATTACCAAACAAGACTTCAAATGTCCTAAACACTGTTATATGGATCAGCAGTGGTTCCCAACCTGGGGGTCCCAACCCCCACTAGGGGTCGCCAAAGCTTCACAGGGGGTCGCGAGGCCCTCTTGATTTTAAGGGCTGTATAAGACAACTTTACAATTGTCCTATATCTCAGCATTTCATTAATTTCTGTGAAGAAAACTAAAAAAATTTGATTATTATTTAAGATATAAACCTAAAAATGAGAAAAGTACGCAGTTAAAACAACCAAAGAAAAAACACTGAATTTGTCAAAAAATAAGCCTATTAAATATGAATGATTGTCCGCTCAAAATTAATCCAAATTGCTTGTTTTACACAAACTTCCTGCAATTACTGCGTTCACTATTTGGGTTAATTGTACAGTTCATCAGTTGTTCTCTACTGTTATTGTTATGCATTGAATATAATATGAGATATCCATAAAATGTGTCACTTAGGGGTTGTCAGTTTCCTCCATGATAGAGAAGGGGTCCCTTAAGGTAAAACGTTGGGAAGCACTGATATAGAGTGTAGAAGTATATGTATATAAAATGAAGAAGAATTTGTTAATCAGAACTGTTGGTGGTCTACCTTGATGTGTCGGTACAGCTGTGTTGGAAAGCTCTCCTTCTCCACAGGTCGGTCCTTGCTGCCAGATGTGTCGATGGTCATGTCGGGGGAGAGCTGATCTGGATACTGCTGTATCCTCATAGACTGTGGATCAGTCGACAGAAAACATTAAGTATTTGTGGCTATTTTACTCCGTTAATGTCAAGATGTCAACAAAATCAAGAATTCTAGGAAATGCCAACTTGAATATTAAAATTGATTGTTTTTTTTACGTAGTGTTTTTGTCCCACAACACAATGCATGATGGAAATAAAGGAACTACTTGCAGCTTGATTACTGTAAAAACAAATTTGGATGCAACAGCTCCCAAAACAAAAGAGATAAAGTCATAAATCCTTGGGAAATCATACTTTTACGCACTTCTCAATATTGATTTGATTTTTATTATTATTATTATTATGTCTTGCATAAATGATATTCCCAAACAGGCTTACAAGACACCATTATTTAGAAAATAAAGATAAAGATAGAAACCAGAGTAGCAGAAATAATACTGAATAAATAAACCATCCTGACAGTTTTCCCAAGCTTGAGAATCAAAAGCAGTCAACGTATAAGCATTCAAATCAAATAGCCATTCTATTCTGTCATCATCACTCTCGTTGATGTATTCAAATTTCAAATCGGCAGTAGTTGTCCTGTTGCAGTTCGAATGGCAGCTTTAAAATTTAGTAAAATAATATCTTGTATACTACGGCCAAAACACAACATCAACAATTGTAGATAATTTATACTTTTTAATATTCGTATATTGCATTATAGGTTCTGCAAACAGGCCAATCCTGTCAGATATTTTACTGGCACCTTTACTGTCTCTATGTAAAAAGCAAAAATCAGTATGCTGTATTTCTTCTTGGAATCGCTGCAAGGTTTGACAGTCACAATCTCAGTGCTGAAATAGTGCGGTTTCAGTGCAGGTGAGGATATATTATTGAGGATATAAAATGCATGCTGGACCATCAGCTAGAAATTGAGCATCTCCTAGAAAAGACTTATGTAACAAATAATACTAATTTGGGACTCATTTCATGACTGTATTTTTTTTCTAATGTGCTGCTCCATCCAATGAAATGACAGTCACTAAAACTCTAAAGTATTTATCTGTAAAATGAAATATTCATGACTAAATGAACAAACATCAGAGGATATTATTACCTATTTAAGAGTTTCACACTTTAAACACTCAGCTTCATCAAAACTGTGTGGGTGTGATTTGATCAGATTTGATTGATGTCAAGTTTCCATGCAAATCTAGTGCATATTTTTAACCGAATTTCCTGAAAATCAGCAAAGAAAATGCAAATTAAAGTGTGTTTCCATCCACAACCATTAAGCAAATATTCACTAAGTCTGTTTCCACTGTACTTTGTCGCATTTTTCTTTTGTTAATTCACCAACTTTGCCATCTTAGCCAAATATAAAAACATTTTTCCTTTTATTTAACTGTTCTTACTGTGTCAGGACAACACGTGTTCATGTAGGACACCATCACTAATAAAATAAATACAAATATGTAGAAAAAATTAGGAGTGAAAAATGTGTTTTCAGGGCCTTTAAGAACCTCTAATCAAGGCGGCCAAACAGTTTGTACATGACAGCAGTGAAAGAAAGGAGACCTTTGAGTGCTATGGATATGGATTAAATGCCTTCCCGTGATATATAATTACAGAGTGAGTACTGAGAGAGATATTGATCTCTATACTCACGCCGACTTGTTCCAGGAGCCCCATGAGGCGAGACGGTGGCACCACGCTGACCTCCCTCACCAGCGCCTCGGCTATTGCCCTGCGCCGCTTCTCCTTGCTGCTGCCTTTCGGGTACGCCTGCAGTGACACGGAGAGGACGTCACTTTATGAAGAACTTACAGCTGTTTAAAAGAAGAAAAAAAATACTTTATTGTCTTACCTCACGAGGGTCAAAGTAGGAGCATGTTAGCAAGTTCTCCAGATGGATGTACCTCTCTGGCTGCGTCTGCTTCAACATGATCATGGGGTCAGTTTGTCTGAGGAGAGAGCGAGCTGCTCCCACCTCCCTCATCTCAATGAGCTCCATTACAACCTGGTAAACAGATCAGTGGTCATCAGATGCTAATCAAGCCAAGAAAAAATATTAGCTGCTTGATGCAAAAGCTCACCTGCTCATAAAGGTCAATAAGCGTGTTGTCGGGCAGCTTGAGGGACTCGATAGCCAGCAGGACGGAGTCCCAGTGGCCGCTCTTTATGTCTGCTATGAAGCTGTCGATGCTTTCCACTGTGTTGAGCGAGACGGTGGTTTCCTCCTGCAAGGTGGTCAGTGTTCGGTAGAGGTTGTTCTCCTTCAGATACTGCATTATCAGGCGGATCACACTAGACGAGAGAGGTTCATGTTACAACCACATGCTGACTGATAATCCTGCCTAGTGTGGGCCTGTAGAGCTGCCATGGGGGTGAAGTCATACGAGGATAAGCATTACATTACAAGTTGCAGTTTGTGTACATAGACGGATTATGAGACAATGGGCCCCCAGGCACAGGCATGAAAAGGACCGCCACCCCTTCTACACAAGAACAAGAGCCACAGACTCAAAGAAACAGGTTTTTGATCGTTTTGCATCATCTTGTTTTTTGTCTCTTTGTAGTTTTTTTCTGTCAATTTTGGTCGTTTTGCATCTCTGTGGTCGTTTTTTATGTCACTTCTTGGTAGTTCTGCATCTCTTTGTAGTCGTTTTGCATCTCTTTCTAGTTGTTTTGGATCTGTTTGTAGTCATTTTGCTTCTCTTTTGGTCATTTTGTGTCTCTGGTAGTTCTGCATCGCCCTGTAGACGTTTTGCATCTTTTTTTGTAGCTTTGCATCTCTTTTTGGTAGTTCGACATGTTCTACAAGAAACATTTTCTTTTTGTGTCTCTTTCTGGTCATTTTGTATATCTTTGTAGTCATTTTGTGTCTCTTTGTGGTTGCTTTGTGTCTCTGTGTTGTCATTTTGCATCTCGTTTTGGTAGTTTTGTGTCTCTTTTTGGTCGTTTTGCATCTCTCAGTAGTCGTTTTGTGTCACTTTTTGGTAGTTCTGCATCTCTCTGTTGTCTTTTTGTGTCTCTTTTTGGTCATTTTGCATCTCTTTGTTATCATTTGCATCTCTTTGTAGTTGTATCGCATCTCTTTCTATTTGTTTTGCGTCTCTTTTTGGAAATTTTGTGACTTGTTTTGTTAGTTTTGCATCTCTTTTTGTTAGTTTTGTGTCTCTTTTTGTTAGTGAACTGTTTGCAGTAACTTCAAACAGGGGCTTTGGCTTGGGGCCCCTATAACCTGTTGGACCCTGGGCCAGTAGGTCCATACAGTAATCCGTCCATGTTCATACAAGCAATAGCAAAAACACTTCTCTGTGGAAGTGATTCTTTTGTTGTTGCGTGATGATTTTTTTCTGCCGTATCTTGATCTCAGTATTTATTGTTTCTGTCACACTCTAATGATCAACTGGACACTGTTTTATTTTCAGATGCTGTCATACACGTAGCCGTAGATTTGTCTGGCACAACTATCAAAAGAAAAGATTTGTGCAAGCTGTTCCAATCAAAACAAGACGAGCAGCATGGATCCTGCTTCATGTGGACTTTTGTCCCACTTCAGAGCCATCTGCTGAGCGTTTCCACAACATCCCATTTCCCCTCTGTTGTCACTGCATCAGCACCATGCTGCAGGACTTTTAAGTTTCATCACCCATGGAGACATTGCCTGGTGACTGGATTAACATCACCCACGGACAGTTTTAATGCTGAATGTTTTCATTAAATAAGAAACCCACCACAAGATTCAATTTGGCTCCAATGTGCACTCCATCCCCCACGTTTCCCCCACAGGAAGACTGACCAATAAAAAAGCACGTGCACATCCTTGCCTGAGGTGGAGAGCCTATTAGATCAACAGGCACATGTGGATGAAATAGGCACTTAAAACAGCCTGGGCACGCCTCTCTCTCTGAGCATTATCAGCAAGAAACATCACATTAAATGGCTCAAAGCACCATTTGAGCAGCCTCACAGGGGACACTAGCACACATGGACAGCACCACAATAAACAGTGTATTAATAAAGAAAATGTAGTAGTGATTGTATGGGAGGTTCCACAAGCATCTGCACCACAAACCATCCGCAGATAATAAATAACACCAGCGTCATAAATAAAGATTATTTAACATAGTTGTTTATTTCTTTAAATCAGACATTAAGGCACATATGCCAATATCCTTAGAAATAATGTCACATTTTATTGTAAGAAGGAACTTTTAGAAAAAGCAAAATGATGATTCCCCAAATGAACATCAGTAATTCTAAACATCCTCCGGCTTAATGCGTAATGCGCAATTAAGTCTCCATAACAGACCCACGCAACTCTATTGAGGAGACACTGGTGTTTTTCTTTTTTTGTACAGTAACACAGGTGGTCTTATAATAACATATATTTATTGTCAGCACCAAACTATCACTGGTAACTCGTTATTTACCAAAAATAAAGAAGGAAAGCTCACTTACTCCGAGGGCTCCATCTCCGTAGCCATGCTGATGTTGTCTCCTCCTGATGCCACACTGGACTGATGCTGATGTGCTCGGTACTCGGTGCTAGAGCCACGTGAAGGCAGTGTGCTGAGGACCACCCACTACACGTGCTTCTCTTGTGTCTCGCAAAATTTTTTTTTGCAGGCGGGCAGCAAGTCACAAACCTTGTGACTGCTGCTGCCACACAAAGTCTTGGAGCTATACACACCCCCTTCCTCAATCCATGACGCATGCCGATATACAGGAGACAGACTGTGTGTGTGCGTGCAGGAGACGCAGCTGCAGCTCCGAGACGCTGCTGCAGCATCAGCACCACCACGGTCAGACAGATGCTCGTGGCTCAGAGCGTGCTCGCCCTTTAGGAACCACTGGAGCAAAAAGCATCGTCCTCTAAAATCACCTCAGTGCTCATGATCGATATGCGAGAAAACAGAGCTGCTGGGTGCTTTATGAGCATCTTTGCCTTGACTCAATCCCTGTGATTACCAGCCATCACTGTAATTACAGAGTGGGCTGTGAGTGTTAATCAGCTATGATGTTTGCCACTTCAGTGCCGGATTTAATGAACCTGTTGGTGAGCAGAAGCCTTAATCCATCACAGATGTTTGATCCAAACTACACAACAACCTTCCTTAGTGTCAAACCAGTGGGGATGCTAAATCACAGATGGGCTACAAAATAGATTAATGTACTTGAGGCTATAGGGCTGTGTATTGGCAAGAGATACTTATCATGATACAGGGGTTAAGATTCAATATGTTGCGATATATATTGCGATTTTTATAGTATAAAGAACACACCACCATATGCATAAAGTCGGAGTATGAAAAGTTTTTTTATGCAATCAGAACAGTGGGATCTGCATTTGCATTAACATCCAGTTGCAACTAAGGATTATTTTCATTGTCTATTAAAGCAGCAGTAAGCAGCATATTTTTGGCATCATTGGGGAAAAATTTCATAATAACCTTTCAGCATATTGTAATTCAAGTGTTCTGTGAGAAAACTAGACTTCGGCACCTCCTCATGGCTCTGTTATAAAATCTAGCCCGTGATGGGAGACTTTGGCCAATCACAGGTCATTTCAGAGAGAGAGAGCTTTCCTATTGGCTGTGCTCCGGCTGGTGGGCGGTGCTTGGTATTTCCTGAACTGATCTCAACATGGCTGCTGGGTCACAAACTTTCTCATTTTACAGCTAAACAGTACACTACAAGATGTTTATGAAAATATTTTACGTTAGAAATAGACATTACAGTAACAGAATATTGATTCCTATTTGATCAGCGCTGCCTAGTTTGACCGATTGATCAGAGTTTGCGAGTGATTGACAGCTGCTCAGAGACAGCAGGCTCCAGCTCAGCTCTGACTGGTTGTTTTCTTCCAGTCTGTGAAATCTTGCAGATGCCATTAGGAGCACCGGAGGACACAGAGAAACATGATTTTCTTCAGATTACCTGTCTCATGCACTACTGTGAGGTAGTGACCGTTTTATAAAAATAACTTTTTTTAATCATATTGCTCCAATTCTACCCACTGCTGCTTTAATAATATGTGTTCACAAAATATCAGAGATAATACATACTATCGCGATATTCAATATTTTCTTACACCCTTACTTGAGGCCATTAAAAGCTGACCTACACTTTAATATGAAAGCCTATATTTAACATCCAATCTAAATGGTAGATATATATATTACAAATACTGACAAGTAACACCTTCAAGACTGTAGCTTTTGCTTTGACTAGAGCTGGGGATGGTCAGGTTCCTGTAGTAGATAAACTGTCATTAGTTACCTGCAGCTTTATATTCAAAAGCTTTCTGGTCACTGAAACTAGACAGGACTTATAGCCTCCCTTCTGTTGTGTACTGTCAGTTATCATTTCTGAACATGCTGTCCGCAGATGTTCACAGCTCTGTTCACAGACCAGTGGGGCCCTTACAGGAAGATTGATTTGACCCTTTGTGTTCCACTGAGGCCTCCAGCATTTTTTTGGGGGGGGGATCTTCTCGGCATCACAATCAGCATTTACTGTGGATCACTTCTTAAAGGTCAAAGGTCTGCAACAAAACAGCAGGCTCATCTCTGGTCTGTGCAGGAATAGGGTGTTGTTTGATGTAAGAAATGATTGATTTGTTCCTGAATTATCAAAAAGACTCCCTAGCTGACCTCAGTTTGTGGGACTTGACCTCTTCTGTTTTCAATCACTGAAGAACAAAGAATTTGTTCTTTCAACACACTACTACACATAAATTATGCAGCTGTGATGGCCGAGTGGTTAAGGCGTTGGACTCGAAATCCAATGGGGTTTCCCCGCGCAGGTTCAAATCCTGCTCACAGCGTTGAGCTTTAATTAATATGATCAATAAGAAGGTAATATTACAGTCTTACCAAATCTGGTATTTACATATCCATCAATAAGTACATAAATAAACACAATAACAACATGTAGTTAAATAAAACAACAATATCAAAGTCCATAAATAACTCAACTAGGCTTAATTAAATACCATTAATTTAACGGACTCTTAATTTCAGATTCATTTTTCTAATAATTGAGGAATATCATTTTAATTATAGAGTAATTATAGGGAAATAGTGTTCAACTGATGACACTTTCAATTAATTAAGTAATTAGGAACATAACCCAGAGGTTTTTTTAGTCAGTGCACAACTTGAGCAGCTAAATGTGAAATTTGTCAATAGATAATAATAATACAACAGATACAGAACACATTTAGGGAACTGTATATGAGCACTGAAAGCTCCTGAACATTACTGATATAATTGTTGTTCATGATGATGATTTAATTAGAATAAAAAATAAATAAAAAAAAATACTACTACTACTACTACTAATAATAATAATAATAATATTAATATAATATTATAATAATAATAATAATAAATAATATTTTATTAGTTGAGTAGCCTAGCTGCTAGGCAACCTACCTATCACAGAAGACAAGGAAATTAAAATAAAAACAAAATAACTGATTGGAACTGAACTGGAATATTTCTATTTTATCATCTCGTCATAGCTGCGTTGAAATCTCGCGAGAACTCCCGCAGAGCTTCAGCACTCAGCTGCACAGGTGAGCTGATTGACTACAGGTTGACCACGCGATGCCAGCGACGGGTTTCCTCCCATGAAGCAGCATTTTGAGCAGCAGGGTGAGTGATGTAGTTTCTTCAACTCCTCTTCTACCAATAAAGTCTACAAATACAATTTCAAACATTATCTAACTCATAACATGTTCCCTCCAAAGTGTAGCCCACGAAACATGCCGGTGAACAACAACCAGGTGAGTACAATCAGGTTGATTAACCCTCGTTACCTGAACTCACACATTACATTAACACCTGATACATTTATATTTCTGTATGACACAGATAAAAGGTAATAATTATAGTTAGAATAATATAAATAATAATAATTATAGTTAGACAAATTTAGGAACATTTAATTAGAGTATATGTATGTCTCAATAAGGAAGCTGGTTAATTATTAATGAATTACTTATGGAGAATAGGTGGGATTAAATCAATTTGTACTTCTTCTCACTCCTTTTTCAATATGTAAATCAAGGCATCAAGTGTTTGACAATTTATTTTTCTTATGCTTTTCATTGTATGTAAATACTACTTGTTTCTGATTGTCCACTTGTTGGTATGGTCATTCTCTTTTTCTTTATTTTTTATTTAATTTTTTTGTATTCTACATGTTCGAAATAAATTGTGAAATGAATGAATAAATATAATTTGTCTCATTTTTTAAACCCAATGAGTTCCTAAAATGTCTTCTGTTTGAATTTGGTTGTAAAATTTAGTTTCTTAGATAACAGCTAATGGTCCCTTAAATAAATCTTAAAGGGCTTCCGGTTGATAATGTTTTATCTCGGCAACTTTGGGCAAATTTGTTGTTCAATGACACAAAACAGAACAACTGTTTGTATTTCCCTCTAAACCCAGCTGTAAAGGACTGCATGTCAATGTTTTATCTCTCTGCTTATTTTCTTACAGAAGGTGCAGAGTGCAGCTGCCCGGCTGGCCAAGCTGCCCCTGGTTCACTCCGCTTGTACCAAGCTGTCAGTGTTGTACATCGACACTAAATGCAGCCACCCCAATCTGAGGTCTGTGTGTGAGCTGCTGGAGAGCAGCGTGACAGCTGCAGTTTCACCTGTCATTGTTAAACTGGAGCCCCACAGTGAGTACTGGCAGGGCTGTGTCTATACTCCCTGCTTATATTTAGGACTATATATTAAAGGAAAAATGGTATTGAATATTGATATTTTCAAGGAATTGTATTGCAGTTAGAAATTCCAGTATCGTGACGAGTGATCATTTATTCCTTGTAAGGTCATACAGCTAAAAAAAAAAGTTTCATACATTAACAGCATATGTGTACCCAATATAATAATCTATATTTACTTAAAATAAGGGATAGTTAATACCTTTTTAGATTGCTGTTTGGAGAAAAAGATGATACAAATGATATTTACATCTCTGCTAAATGGAAACGGGCTGCAGGAGCCATTTATTGTACAAAACATAAAACTGTTCAGTAATGCTTGACTGACTAATATTTCCACAGTTTCCATTGCAAATGATGTAGCATGTAGAAGTCTTGACTGGCTGGAGACTGCATTCCCAGTGCTTCACGTACCAACAGAGCAGGTAACCTTTTTTCTTTTCCTCTTTGAAATCTTAATGATCGTCATAAATCCTCCTCAAACGGAACAAGAAGCTACGACCATCTCTCCTGGTTTTCGTCTGTTTCACCCAGATTGTTGCCTCTGCCAAGAACAAGATGCAGGAGATCCAGGATGTGGTGAGCATCGCAGCTAATGGCACTATGGTCTGTGTAGAGCACACGGTGGCGTGGCTGACTGGCGGGATACAGCAGGTTGATGAGCAGGCTGACCAGTCGCTGGTGGAGAGAGCCATCAGCGTGGCCAGTGTGGGACTAGACTCAGCTCTGATCATGTCAGAGGCTCTGATGGACCGAGTGCTTCCGTCCACCGAAGAAGATAAAGGTACATGGCGTCATGTAGAGTTACTGATGCGAAACAGATAAAAGTCACATTCAAAACTTACTTTATCTTCTTGCTGACTTTTAGAGGAAGAAGCTAACTTGGTGGAGGGTTTTGAGGCGGCCACACTCAGGAGAAGATACCCCGTGCGACTGGTTTCACTCGCCGCCGAGCTGTGTAGGAGGACCTACCACATGGTTGGCACCAAGATGCCATCTGTTCAGGTGTGCTGTGAGTACAGTTTAAAGGAATTGTTCCATATTCTGGAAAATGTGCTTAATTGCTTTCTTGCCGAGAGTTAGATGAGAGGACGCAGCCATATATCTTTTCAGACGCACCAAGCAGGAAGTTACATCATCACTTCCTTCCTCACCGACTGGACACGTAACCATGGTAACCCATGCCAACTTCATGTGACCAACACAACGGTTTGTGAGAATCAAAGTCTGAACTAATTTAAAAACTATATTACGCTGAGTAAAGTGAAATCTTGCGCTTATACTTAAATTGAAGCGTTATTGATGTTACAGAGGTGTCTGTCAACATCTGTCATGAATGTTGTCGTCACTACCGCGTTGCATTGTGGGATATTTATGCCGCCGTAGTGTCCAGCGTTGCGTACTGGAAATTTCACTGGAAATAGTATGCAATTTGCGTACTATTGGCTTCAGACATACTAAAACTCTCACATACTGTTGGAGCGTACTAAATAGCATGCTAGTATGCAATTTCGAACGCAACATAACTGCAAGAAAGCGATTAAGTGCATTTTCCAAAATGTTGGATTATTTCTTTAACATGAGGTGGACAGGTGGTTGAGTAAAGCAGTATATGAGCATGCATGGTTATAACCCAGATCCCAATGATACGACTTCATAACGAAGTTGTATCAAGGAAATTACATGGTCGTTACAACAAGGTGTAACATTCAACTCGCACAAGAATCAGCATGTTTTATTTGCAGTCACAATGTGTTTTTTAGTGTAGTTTTTGTGAAGAGTGAGCCAACATGCATGATACCAGGAACCTGAAATATGAGCAGCTAGATGGAATTCAGCCATCATTAATTTCATCATTTACACCTATGCTTTTGCTGTGACAAGTCAAAATGTCCTCTGTGAAAAAGGCCCATTGCACCCATTTAAGTTCAAGAGGAAATATCTTCAATAAAGCAGGTTAATAGTATCTTTTGTCGTTTCCTCAACAGGTCACGGAGAATTTGTCCAGGTCTACAGGTCTGGTTCAGGACCTTCAAACCAGCTGGCTGACGTTGAACTGGAGCATCCAGATGTTGCCTCAGTACCTGCAGCATCAGCTTGTGTCTGCATTCTTCTTTATCTCCCAGATGTACAACTTAAGCTGCCCACCACCCCAACCTCATCAGGGTAGGAGGAGTCTCAATGCTGCCGAGACCTCCTCGACTCACAAGGGCCTGGTCCAGGTCCAACCACAATCTAAGCCAAGCAGCCGGCCGAGGCGGCTAACCAAGACACCTGGGTTTGACAATGGATGTTATGTTAAAGGATGTGTTCGTTGATTTATATGATTGTAATGATGAGGTCTGTGTGCTGAATTCAGTTGCTTATGGAGAGGTACAACTGAATATTAAAAAACTGAACATTCATGAATTGTTTCCTCTTGTCCTTCGAGTCTGGCATCTCTTCAATCAAGACACCCTGTAATGCCTACATATAGACACCAAATAAAAACTGAGAAATGCAGGACTTGAAGCACTGACAGTTAATGTAGTTACTGTAAAACAAGACACCTCCCTTGTTAACTAATGTATATATGGTTGAGCCATAATTAGACATTGTTTTAAATCAAATCAATTGGCAACTACTTTGATAATCGATCTGTAGGTAAATTAGGAAAAAGTCAAAGCTTTGATTCCAGCTTCTTATGCGACTTTTTGGTTTCTTTACTACTGACATAACTGAATCTTTGAGGTGTGGACAAAACAGGAAATTTGAGGACGTAATCTTGGGCTTTGGGCAACCCTGACTTATAGACCAAACCACTAATCGATTAATCTAGAAATGAATCAATGAAAATAGTGCACCCCTACAAACTGCAGTTTTCTTAGTGATTGCAGACCTCCCTCTTAAAATGGTTTGAGTTTTCAGCCTGCCAAGTAGAACAGCGTTTTAAAAAGCCTGATATTTTTCAGTACACCAATGAATTAATTCACCATTTTAAATCTTTAATTTTCTTACAATAGTTAAGGGTGTGCATTTTGCTCTTGGATAACAGCCAATTGATTATATCTAGGGGTTAAGGCACCGACATACAGTGCATTGATTTGTCATTCATTTCAGTCTGTTGATTGCCTACCATAATTCAACAGGCAAATCTGCAATCATACTTAAAATATTCTATGCTCTCATGGTACTGGAAAAACAATTACATTACACGGGCTGATTTTTCAGCAAAACATGAGTTTATTTGAGTTTGTGATTTCACTTTTGGCTGGACTCTGACTTGGATGTGGATGCTCTCAGAGAAGAAAGGCGACGCCTCTTGGCGATCTGTTCCTGGCGCTTCTCCTTGGCCTCCTGTTAGCAGGAACAAATGTGTGTCAGTAAAAATGTATCAACACATCCAAAAAGCAGCAATTTGCATACAAGCTTATTCCTCCAAAGCACACAGTAAAAATCAAACAGGATCCCCCAACATTATACGTTTTCATATTTATTCCCAACTCTTGTTTAATTCTCAACACAATCTGATTCCAGACAACGCAGTAGTTTACCGCTTATGGCAATTCTTCCGTTTTAACTGCCAAGTCAAGGATTTTTAGCTCCACAATTGAAGTTTCCATCAAAATATGGTGCATTTTATCTTGGCTTAATCCCTTAATCCCATTACAATATTGTTCTTCAAACTTTTTTAGGGAAAATATACCACCACAAAAATCAGTGCCTTAGAAAATGATCTAAAATGTACATTTGAGTCATTTATGATAATCTGAAACCACTTTAGCAAGGTTTCGTGGTCAGCTCAGTTCTTTAAATATTGCATAAAGAGAAAATGTTCAGAACTAAGAGCCACTTTAAAATGAAACATTACCTTCATCCTCTTGGCCAACAGCTTGGCGTACTCAGAGGCCTCCTCCTTGTTCTTCAGGGTGCGCTGTCTCTTGAGGGAGATGCGGCGGCGCTTGTGCTGCAGCACACGGGGCGTCACCAGTCTCTGGATCCTGGGAGCCTTAGTTCTGGGCTTCTTGCCTGACAGAGAGAGAGAGGGGATACAGTTAATTTTGACAACCGTTGAACACCTTTACTCCAACAGTTGAAGTGTTTTATAGAAGCAGGTGAGGTGCCAATACGAAGTACGAACTGCCATGCCAAGAATAGCTGTTGTCAGACTTATATGAACGGGCTTTTTCATTGATGATTTAAACGGGCCAAAGAACATATCATCAGCCTATCTCCAATACCTGTGTATTTGTCCTATTGCCCAACCTTAAAAGGGGTAAAACACCTTTTAAATAATGTGAGGATGAAGCTTGCCTTAGACCGACATGCTTGTATAAAACATTACACCTGTTCTGAAGGAGCTTGTAGCTGCTTACACTAGACAAATTTGTTTAGGTTTCAGTACTTAATGTTAGTATGCTCTGGTCAGAGTTTAGGTAGAAGTTCAGTTTTGTTTTTATAAATCTCAGATTTTTCATTTGAAACGACTGACGCAAGATGTGAAGTTGTCTATAGTTAGAGGAGCAGCAACAAAGTTAATGTACTTGGATTCCAAAGTTTTATCTGGAAAAGATACTTAAATCATGGGACTAAATATCTTTTTCTTGCTGCTCATCAGCCAAATAGAGAATTACAAGATACAGAGAACACTGAAAAGTGTAATAATGACAACGTGTGTATCGACCTATTACACTTTAAAAAGGAAGTAACTGAAAATAGCCACAGTGGTCCTTTTACATTGTCGCATTTTGAGTTTTACAATAAATCCAAAACACTTAGACTTAATAAATGCCAATAAATTAACAAAATGGATTATCTAGCAATATATAATTGTAAAAATATTTGAACTGTGACAGTCTATCCTACGACTGTCCAGTGTTTCAACAAATTGTAGTTAAAATTTCCAGAAAAAAACCCAAAACAAACTAAATAAACTTAAAGCCAAACTGTATTTACCTTTCCACAGTGTGTTATGGTATATATTTCAAATTAATATTTTAGTCACAACCTTATGTACAAACAAGCTAAATTTTTCACCGACCTCAAGCTTCAATTGAAGTCAAAACCGTTCAGTGATCCCAAGAACACTTCACCACACAAGAAAACTGACAAACTAGCTCTAATCTTACCTTCTTTAGTCAGGGGTCTCCTCACAACATACTGCCTCACATCATCCTCCTTAGCCAGGTTGAAGAGCTTGCGGATCTTGCTGGCCCTCTTGGGACCAAGACGACGAGGGACGGTGCTGTCGGTCAGCCCGGGAATGTCCTTCTCGCCTGAGAATAACCAGATGACGAGGAGATGAGTAAAAACGATGATTAAAGCCAAGTTCACTTGCAAGTTGCACGGCCTACATCTCAGGTATTTGCTTAATTTTCAACAATCTCTTAAAAACTAAGTGTTTAGTTCCCCAGAGAAAAGAGATAGCTGCCTGAAGCCAAAATTATACAGCCCTGCTCACTATGCATCAACAGGAAACTGGAGCAATATCAAAAATAAACACACTGCTGCATTTAGTCATATTATAAAATGAGACATCCTTAGTGTCATTCTGAGGTTAATGTACACGAGACAATGAGAGAGCATTGCAGTTCAACCATCCACTGATCCTGGACCTGGTCGTATCTGGTAAGCGGCTCCACAGTTACTCTGGCAACACGCTGTCCCCCCTTAATGACTACAGATCAGTCAGAAAGGGTCTACTGGTGTGCCATAAACATAATGTTCAACTGATATTAAGATACATTTCCAAATAAGCCTGTGCTGTGTAGGCACCGAGACTTCACTGTTGGTTTACTGGTCAATAGTTGGCTTCGGTATCCAGATTGAACATATTACCTTTCTTGACGATGACCAAGTTGAGCACGCTGAGATTGGCATCAACGATGCAACCACGGACAGACTTGCGTTTGCGCTCGCCAGTCCTGCGGGGACGGTAGCAGGAGTGGCCCTTGCTGAGCAGCAGCCGCACGCGGCCGTGGGTCAGCACACCCTGCTTCATGGGGAAGCCCTGCTTGTCGTTGCCTCCGCTGATGCGCACCACATAACCCTGCAGAAGTACAGAAAACAAGTTGTTACTTCTAAGCTTTTCCATTTTGGGTTACTGGTAAGCAATGTGTCATAGTATAAAGACTGTTTGCAGAATGCATGAAGATCGCAGACTTAACCACTTAAATTTATAATTTCACTTATTTTTTCACAGACAGGGCTGCAACCTTTCTGAGATGTCAAGAATTCAGACTGTAAATGGATAGTCGACTGTCCTTTAATAATCAAGTGGCTAAAACGCTGCGGCTTCTGTGGTTAGACGGCAGAACAGGTTGTCCCAACGCTTCTTGTCCACAAAAACACACATCAAAGCGTCCTTGAGCAAGACACTGAACCCCAAGTACTCTAATGGCCAAGCCAGCACATTGTATGGCTATAACTGCAGTCCATTTACCATTCCTCCAGGCCTGTGACCTTTTCAGAACTTGACAAACCCAACTTTGGCTTTGTGACTTAATTTTGCAGTGTCTTACATTACTTTCTTGCCCACATTAAGACTTAAAAGTTGCTGAGTTAACTAGTTGTTGTTGTTGTTTTCTTTGAGGATGCAAGGGAATTGACAGAGCGATGCTGTTTCAATCAGCCATGGTTATAAAACAGCAGCAGTTTTAGTGTCATTCTGACACGAATGTACACGAGACACAATGAGAGAGCATTGCAGTTCAACCATCCACTGATTCTGGACCTGGTCGTATCTGGTAAGCGGCTCCACAGTTACTCTGGCAACACGCTGTCCCCCCTTAATGACTACAGATCAGTCAGAAAGGGTCTACTGGTGTGCCACATTGTGTATGAGAACTATACAACCCGTATTTCCCCCCCATTCAAACTGAAATATCCACTCAGCACTAGGGATGTCACGAGAACCAATACTTTTGTTCTCATCTGCTGTGAAATGAAGGAAGAAAAAACGCCGTAACAGCACGGAAGAAAACAACACAAGACGTGAAAGATGGCTGCTGCAGCGCTACCTCCGCCTCAACTCGTTGAGAAAACAAATAGCAAGAGTCGGGTATGGAAATACTTTGAGTTCGAGGCAGATTTACAATGAGTAATGATAGATTTGCAAACACCAGAATGCGGTGCAGTAACGGTGTCGTCGTACTTTTCTTTCCAAAGGAGTAAATACCAATTTGGCAAAGCAACTCAAGGACACATCCAGAAAATATTGTTTGTTTTAAATACTAGAAGGCTACTGTTGTTTTGCAATGTTAGACTTTTTTTATTTATTTATTTATTACTTAAAGACTACATGCCTCTGTTTTTTATAATGTTCAAATGTTTTAATAAAAGGTGTGCGTGTTGAATTACATAGGATTTATTTTTTTTATTTTTTTTTTACCGTGGTATCGAATTGGTATCGAGAATCGTGTAAATTCACTGGTATTGGTATCGACTACTTGATTTCTGGTACCGTGACATCCCTACTCAGCACCATGATGTCCCAAAGAGATCACATTACTTTACCTTCCACTCATCTCCCAGAGGGTCAGCAGGCACCTCAGTGGCCATACGCTTCTCATAGAAAGTCCTCAGCTTGCGCTCATCATCAACTTCAATCAGCTTCTGGCAGCCAGTAGCGGGGAATGAGATGTTCAGCTGAAAGAAACACAGTTGCAATACAGTTATTAGATCAATTACTTGGGGTCCACATGGATCACAACAGGTAGTCCTCATGCAGGTAGATGTAGCAGGTAACGTTAGCTATGTATGAAAGCAAAGCAGGCAGATAAAAGACAAAACTGAGGGTCAATAGTAAGGTTAAAATCACCCTTCAGTCACATCTGAGCTGAAGTTCAGAGAGACACATTGGCTCACTGTGGAGGCCTGTTAGCTTCTATGTCGGCTAGATAATGTTAGCATTTTAGACACTACTAGCATTAACACAACCGGTTTAGCTGCTAACGTTACAAGCGGATAACACGGTAGGTTCACGTAAAGTAAGCTACACAACTTTGAGACGTTTTCATAGCAGTAAAACAACGCGTGAACTGTTTTATTGCAGTAAACCGACACTTGGTGCACGTTTCTCTGTGTGCCGCCATGTTTCTCTTTAGCTCAGACTCGTCAGCGCTGAACTCTCTCATCATCATCTAAACTCATCTGAAGTCTCAGAGCCGCCACTGCTACATCAAACTAGTCCGCTTTAAAGTTCACACTCTTAGCATCAACCATACATGAGTATTTTAGAGAATATAGGTTTGAACATAGATTTAGAGTTGGTTTAAACATTGGTACCTTCATCTTGCTAAACCGACGCTACGACGGTCCGCCACGGAAAAGAGGCCGGATATCCGCTCCGAGGTCTCACATAGGCCTCATATGTTCTCGCGAGAACTGACTCGCTGTCATTTCGCTAATCAGACTCAAGCTGAAGGTTATTAAACAAATTACACAACAAAAACTAATGCCGATATATAATACACAATATGCACATGCAATACAACATGCAATATATACAT
>CAKAOH010019585.1:0-86556 GCA_916701665.1 Sebastiscus tertius
TCACGCACACACACAAACGCAGTAGCTTGAAATAAACTGCAGGATGAAATTGGCTATAGTGATGTCATCGTGAGAGTGGTGCCGGTGGTAATAAGCCAGGAAGCTCTGGCAAATTTATCCCTCAATTTTACAAACACCCGGACATGTGGGTGACATTTTTTTTCACAAACTTCCTGTCCCTCCACGCCCTCCCCAGGCTCCGCTAAGACACGTCAACATTAGAGTCGATACTAGATGCCAGGCAGAAGAAATGTGACGTACCCTTGCCTCTTTGTGGGTGTTTGTCGTGTTAGAGGAGGATGAAACAACTGACATAAAGAGGATGGCACCCCGGGACAAACAATATATACAAGTGTCCTCAGGGCCTGACAGGCACACAGAATCAAAGGCGTGGGGGTGTTAATGTCTGATAGTTAGCGCTCTAGGCTAAACAGCATAAAAGACATTGAGGTCAATGGGTTGCTGGCAGTCTCTGGAGCAAAGTAGTTGCGTGGCTATTTTCACCGTCTCCTCCTCTGTGGACTGTTGTAACCACTGGAGCATTCTCTTCATCATCACAGACAGAACACAATCAGCGAACCTACTTTCTGCTTCTGCCCTTTTATTTTATTATAATTTCTTTTTTTTCTCCTGTTGAGACTGTTTAGAAACCGAAGAGGAGCTGTTAGACTCGCCACCCAAACAAATGAAAGCAGTGTTGAAGACACTAAAGGAGGTTGATTGCCTTGTGATGAAAACTGCTTACAATATATTTAGATCAAATCTAAAACAATGACTGTGAACTAAGATAAATACAGCATATATAATTAACAGGATTGAAACAAACTATTCTAGGACTAGGTATTGCCAATTCTTTAAGAGCATGTATGCAATTTCTCAGTATACAGCCCATTCACATGAAAAGTCGTATGAATGGCACGATAATGCACAAGGTCATTTAGCGTGCAATACCTTTCCTGCTTTTGGGGTGTCATTTGTACGCCATGTAGTCTGTACTGACTGCAATATGTACGCATCTGCATAAATATGCTACACTCAGAGCTAGTGATGTAGAATAAAAAGCGAGCACTTATGGCAGGCGAGAGGGGGAGTGGATAGGTCAAACAAACCAACCCTGTCTCCCACAAAATTATGTTCCCATACAACAAAACTGCATAACCAAAATACGTTTTGAGGGAAACATATTTTCTCCCCGATTACGGTCACAGTTTTAAACAAGTGATTAACGTTGTAAATTGAAACAAAACAAAAAGAAAAACGCAACAAAACTTCTTAGGTTTAAGGAACAAAACTACTTGATTAGGTTTAGTAAAAAAACATCAAGGTTTGGCTTAAAATGACTTAAAAACAAAACGAAAATGCAATAAATGAATATGTTTCACATGCAACACAAACAGCGGGCTCCTGGGGGAAAGCCCGGTGTTTGTTGGACCCATCCATCTCCCCTTCCGCCCACCAGTAATGGACTTTCTTGCTTGTTATACCCGTTATTATTCAATACGATTTTTATGCAAAGTATTTTCATTAACAATCGCTCAATATATTACATTACTTGCTCTGCAGGTTGCTCGTTGTACTACTTGACTCTCTGCGGCTGTCTGCGGACTTACAAAGGTATTTGTGATACATAAAAGACATAATCTGCAACAAAATACATTTCGTTCCAAACGTTATTGGGAATGCAGTTTAGTTGTATGGGAACGTAACTTTTAGGAGACAGGGCTGAACAAACAACTTAAGTTATGTTAGTGAAGTTTGTGACATATTTTCCGTACTAATGATACGTTGTTTCCGTACGTATTTTACTTAGTTTACGTACTTAATTTAAAGTAGCAGTAGGCAGTATATTTTTGGCGGAATTGGGTAAAAATACCATAATAACCTTTCAGCATATTGTAATTCAAGTGTTGTGAGAGATAACTAGACTTCTGCACCTCATCATGGCTCTGTTTTCAGGCTTTAAAAAATCTAGCTTGTGACGGGAGAAACAGAGGCACATGATTTTATTCATGTTACCTGTCTCACGTACTACTGTCACGATATAGCGGCCGTTTTGTGAAAATAACTTTGTTTAATCATATTTGCTCCCATCTGGCCTACTTCAGCTTTAAGCCCAACCATGATGTTTTTCCTAAACCTAACTAAGTGGTTTTGTTGCCTCAACCTAACTACGGACGTTACCGTAGTTTTGTTGGCGTGCAAATGACACGCAGAATGTCCGTGTAATGCCGTGCTATTTATACGCCTTCCTGTGAGACCAGGTTGCAGTATATATATGCAGATTCTAACTGAGGCGACTGTAGCTCAGAAGTAGAGCGGGTCGTCCACCAATCGAATGGTCTGTGGTTCGATACCTGGCTCCTCTAGTCCACGTGTGGAAGTGTCCTTGGGCAAGATACTTAACCCCAAATTGCTCCCGAAGGCTGTGCAATCGGTGTGTGAATGAGTTTTTAGATCACATCCTGATGGGCAGAATGGCACCCTGTATGGCAGCCTCTTCACCATGTGAATGGGTGAATGCTGACAGTCTAGACAGTCTAGAAAGGTGCTATATAAATGCAAGTCCATTTATCATAACTGAATACCAACTAAATGCTAATTACATTCAGTTATAATTGCATTTGCACTTACATAATTTAAAAATGTTATAGTATTGAATAAGATCACCAGACGTCTTTATTGTGTGCAGTTAATTGTGTCAATAGCACTGTGTGATACAACTGGCTGCAACGTCAATTAATTGTGTTTATGTAAGGGGAACCGTTTTTATGATGAGCCAGCCTTATGGTTATTTGGTCTGAGAGTGAAACCGTAATGAATGGGTTGCATCACTTAGAGTGCTGATACAAACAGCACAGAATGAGGCTTTTTTTTCTATCCCGGAGTAAATTGAACAGTTAGCCTATTTTAAGTATCAAAACTTCATAAACTTTGAAACATGTTCCTGTTTTTTTCGCATTATTTACGGGCTAAACTTAAACACCTATTTTGCTTATGTTTCAGCGACTACCATTTCACACACACACACACCCCCCGCCATGTCTATCTGTCTCTCTCACTGTTGGGAACGCTAGTTGACAATGCCTGCACTCAACACACCCCAAATGAAGTGCGCAGTGACAGCAACATTAACACAAGCCACTGAGCACCTCTGTGATTTTAGCGGGAGCGTATCTGTCAGCAGGGCCTGGAGGAGTAAAAGGCATATATCTGAACTTTCAACAGCTGGTGTTTGGGTGGAGGATTGTGACAGTCAACATCAAAACAGTGAAAAGTAAAGCTTTGATTTATTGAATGTGCCGCTTGGGTCTGCTTTCATGTTTGCCACTGATACATTATATGACTTTTCTCCTAGCTTTCAAGAACATGGCGTCGCGGATGAATTAAACATGTTAAGCAGGAACAGGTCTTTCTCTGAAAGCCTTACCCTTTTCATGATAACCCCTTTTTAGACATTCAACGGACTTATCACAGCGTATAAATAGGACAGAATTCATTATTCAGGGGAGGTTTCGGTGAAAAATTAATAGTTGTCCCCGGAGGAGGGTCTGTGGCGCTCCGGAAAAAGGAAAACCTTTAAAGTGTACATGCACAGGGGGATCTGTAAAAGAGTCTGCCCCTCATGTTAAAACCTTTACCATGCTACACTACACCCTGATAATGCAAATATAAGTTTGCTCAGCACTAATGACTGTGACTAATACCGTACACAGTCTGCATTCATGCCTAAGCTGTCCTCAAAATATTTTGAAGATGGGGGAAGAAAAGGAAACAGAAAAAGGGATTGCACAGAGTGTCTGCTCCTGACACTGACACCTCATATAGATTACAAGTTTTCAGGATTGCCTAGTAGGACAAAACACGGGGACTTGAGCTGTTGACATCTGAAGAGAGACTGAATGATTTCACTTCACTGTACAATAAACACACACCCTAGGAAAAATAAAAAAAAAAAAAACACAACAAAAACTGTACAGCAGGTTCCTCCTCTGAGCTCTGTCATATAAGAGATTACAATTTCCACCATGCCCAGATCACTCATGCACTGAAATCTCGCCGCCGCTGGTGCTGAGTGGTTTTCAGCCTGCCAGTTATCCGTTGAAAGATGGGCTCCACGATGCCTTTGTATCCACTTCCTATCTGCCCGGCCACGGAGGCAATAACAGTAATGTATGGCTAAGGGAAAACAGAGCTAATCATCAATGACTGCAAGATATATAGCATATGCAGTGGCACCTTGTTTATTACCCTCTCCTCTCCTCCTGCTGAATCCATCGGCTGTACGCAGACAGGGCTGCCAGATCCGAGAGCTTCTTCAATGTTAATTTGATTCATTCTTGTTTTCCATAATAATTGGGGGCAATGGGTCAGCGTGATGAATTTGCTTGTTACATGACACAGGATGTAGTGTGGCTGTCGCTGTACAATTTGCCTCTCTAGTCTCTCCTCCATCATGTGAAGCCTCATTCTTATTAGCTATTATCTGGAAACATCCATTTGTTGTTGTAGCAACAGGTTCTCCTTTTCTTTGCTTGGAATCAGCTTTTAATTTAAAGCTGCAGTGGGGTAGATATGGAGCAAATATGATTAAAACAAAAAGTCATTTTTATAAAACGGTCACCTGCATGAGATAGGTAATCTGAAAAAATGCATGTGCCTCTGTGTACTCTGGTTCTCCTAATTGCATCTGCAAGATTTCACAGACCGGAGGAAAACAACCAATTAGAGATGAGCTGGAGCCTGCCGTCTCAGAGCCTGCCGTCTCAGAGCAGCTGTCAATCACTCGCGAACTCCGACCAAACGGTCAAACTAGGCAGCGCTGATCAAATATGAATTAATATTCTGTTACTGTAATGCTTATTTCTTGCTTCAAATGTTTTCAGAAACATCTTGTAGTGTGCTGTTTAGCTGTAAAATGAGAAAGTTTGTGACCCAGCAGCCATGTTTAGATCGGTTGAGGAAATACCAAGCACCGCCCACCAGCCGGAGCACAGCCAATAGGAACGATCTCTCTCTGAAATGACCTGTGATTGGCCAAAGTCACCCGTCACTGGTTTTGCCTGAAAACAGAGCGATGAGGAGGTGCAGAAGTCTAATTTTCTCTCAGAACACTTGAATTACAATATGCTGAAAGGTTATGATGGAATTTTTTACCCAAAGATGCCCAAAAACGTTCTGCCTACCGAAGCTTTCATTTTAAAAAGGAAAGCTAAGCGCGTTGCAAGTGACATTTACATTTTTAGATCAAAGTCATTTCCTTAAAAAAAATCACGATTGATTAGATAGTATTTCTGCTGGAACAATCCAATCTTTCTTGCAAATATCAAACAGCTTTGTCAGGTCCCACTTAATCAACCTATTTCCCCTTTTCTTTCTTAATCCCTCTAAAAAAAAAAAAAAAAAAAAAAAGAAAATTCCACTTCCTTTTCAGTCGGCTCTCTTTTATTTTCATTTCACAGACCTCGCATTATCTACACAATATGGAAATGTTCCGACATTCATCCATGTGCAATGAATTTTAAGGTGGATTCACATTTTTTAATCTTATAAATATGCATTTATGTATTGCTTCCTTGTCGGCGACGGCGCACCTACAGCGTATCCACGGCATCGTCCGGCGTTTTTGCACGACTCACAAAGAAGAATGAATGAATGAATGGCTGCTCTTGTGTGAGAGATTTAAAAAAGAGAGCACTGGTGTGTGTGTGTGTGTGTGTGTGTGTGTGTGTGTGTGTGTGTTTGAGCATGTCTTGTGTTTCTACCCCCCATAGAAACCGTGTGAGCCTCCTCCTCCTCCGTGTGTCATTGTGGTGATGAGTGCTGATTGCAGATTGTTATGGTGTTTGCACCTCTCATCTATCTGGCCCACGCTGGGTATTTGGCCAGGCCTGATTGTGTTGATGTTGACACCGGCATCTCGTCCTCGGGTGGGGAGGCCCAATAGTAGCCCAGGCATAATGAAGGAGACGTAATCAACCAATGTCACACACACAAAAAAAGTCAAGTGTCACGAAGAAAGCCTGTTTCTGCGCTCTACCTTCCCCCAAACCGCGCTCTCTGTTGATGGAAATCACACAATTGCTGTTCTCGCTTTTTTTGTAAACATTTTATGCTGAGGCGATATGAAAATCGGAGGTGTTTTTTCCCTCCCTCTGACAACAAAAGGTGGACTCGAGATAAAGGAATTAACATTAAATTAAGTCTGTACATTGTGCCGCTGTTGTATATTCTCCGAGGAGAAATGGGCGCTTCAACCTACAACATACTTTTAATCAATGGTAACAAAAAGAAAGCGCTTTGGCACCGGGTTGTTCAAGGGATCCTTTCTCTCTTTGTGCACTTTGTCCTCTCTCTGTGCTTTGTTATTTGTTTTGGTGTTCTAATCTCAGCCAAGTCAATAATATTCTTTGTTGTCTGAAATTGTGTGTCGGGAACAAAAAGGCCTCCTCCTTTTTTGTTGAAAGTACCTGTCTGTGACTTTTCACTCTCTCTCAGACTCCCAGATAAAGTAATCATTAGATGTTGTTTTCTGCCTGCAATTACTTTCAGTTACAATGGGTCAAACACTAGGAAAGCAAACGGGGTCGAGAGCAGACAAGGCTAGATGGATTACAGGCGAGGAACTGTATAGGTCCCACAAGTGCTGATAAATACGTATGTGGCTCGGAGACTCGCCCGTGTTCAGCGGCGTCTCAGTAAATGCATCAAAAGTAATTAGTCTAGAGTATATATGGACAACCCCGCTCGCCTCTTATCTGCGTCACATTGTCTCCTTTAAAAAAAGGCCATTCATTGCATCTGGCACTATTTGTCTGAAATGGTACGAAAAAAAGAAGAGGAGCAATGGCTTTGCCATTTCTTATATCTCACTTTGTATCGCTGCTGCTGCACACAATTGTTCTGAAATTTATGTTTCAGTGGAAAAATCCACTCCGCTATTATCACTGGTAGCTCATTACCATTCACTGGCATGCAGTTCTCCGAGCATGTGATAGCTGATGAGAATGGCTATTAGATATTTCTATTGTTTCATTTCACATTCTGTAATAAAATCCTGCTAATAAAATTTGACAGTAGCTGTCTACCCCACACATCCTCCTTATAGATCTTAATACATGTCAGCCTCCTACATGGCACCGCTGACCTCTGCGGCACGCTTGATATCTGCCTTCCAAAGATCACGCCAGGTTTTATTGCTACAATGGAATATTTACTTCCTCCTCCACGCCCTTGTCAGCGGTGACAATGACAGCTCTTATTGCCTTCGCCAGGGATTATACTGTACCCCCTCCTGATAAAAGTAAAGAAAACCAAATAGCATTTGAGTCGTGACGTGCAAAGGAAAGTTAATTCTCAGTCTCATTGCCATAGAGACGAGCTTTTTCCAGAGAAGTCATGGACCTTGTCTCCAAGCCTGCATATTCTTATTTCATCTAAAGTAATGTATATGCAGGACTTCTGAGTATTTCGAATAGTTTTCAGAATTCTTGCCAGCTTTGCAATATCTCGAGTAGAATCTTGAATTTTAAGTTAGCTGTCTTGTATTTGTAATTCCGTGAAAGTGAGACGTTGAGTCTCTCCTTCAAATGATGATTGCCGGAGCTGTGATGAAAGTAATGGCATCTTTCTTCTCGGTGCAACACCAAGGGGTTTTAATAGCGCTATTATTATTAATGACCCTCAATTTGCTTATCCAGATTTGTACGTTTGGAGTGGGTATAAGGCCCAGTGAAGTGATAAAGTCTTGGTAATTACAAACCCAATTATTTCTACTGTGATTCTATTTGTTTGAAAGAATCTTCCATATTCTTGTGTTTCTGTCTTTTGGTCTCCCTCCAGACATGAGACACGTGCTCGTGTGTCTCTTTTCCTTTCACTCTCGGTCTCATCTCATCCCCTATCACACAAGAACACATTATATGATAATGATAATATTTTTGGCATGATAGCTGTAGTACTTGTAGTACTCCAGGAGGGTTTTTTACTTGGTCTAATATCTAATACAGCTCATTATAAGCCTCTTTGCATTTTGTCTTTTATTTTCTGGCACCATTAAACCTGTTTTAATTGACACTGAGAGGGGCAGAGCTGTAGGTGATAATGCTTTGGGTGACGAAAGTTTATTTTAGTGACGTCAATCGATTAAAATATTTAATCGCGATTAATCGCATGATTGTCCATGATTAATTGTGATTAATCGCAAATTAATCACACATTTTTCATCTGTTCGAAATGTACCTTAAAGGGAGATTTGTCAAGTATTTAATACTCTTATCAACATGGGAGTTGGCAAATATGCTTGCTTTATGCAAATGTATGTATATTTGTATTACTGGAAATCAATTAGCAACACATAATAATAACAAATATTGTCCAGAAACCCTCACAGGTACTGCATTTAACAACAAAAAATATGCTGAAATCATAACATGGCAACCTGCAGCCCAACAGGCAACAACAGCTGTCAGTGTGTCAGTGTGCTGACTTGACTATGACTTGCCCCAAACTGCATGTGATTATCATAAAGTTGGGCATGTCTGTAAAGGGGAGACTCGTGAATACCCAGAGAACCCATTTACATTCACATATCTTGAGGTCAGAGGTCAAGGGACCCCTTTGAAAATGGCCATGCAAGTTTTTCCTCACCAAAATTTTGCGTAAATTTGGAGCGTTATTTAGCCTCCTTCCCGACAACCTAGTATGACATGGTACCAATGGATTCCTTTTCTTTTCTAGTTTCGTATGACAACAGTATCTTCACTCTAGCTTGAAAACTGAGCCCGTTACAACCCCCGAAATAGCGATTGCATTAATGCGTTAATGAAATTAGTTGCGCCAAGACGATTTTGGGTTAACGTGTTATTATCTCGTTAACTTTGACAGCCCTACTTCATTTTCCTGTTACATTCTGGAATGTGTATCAAACATGTGACACATAACACAAATCTAATTTATATAAGACCACGACTCTACATGCTCACATGGAGGACGTCTGCAACAAGTGATAAAGCTTTCATATGACATATACGTGAGCTTGATGAATGTAAGTTCCAGGCTAAAAGTGTGAAAAGATTGCACCAATTAACACCGCAGAATGAGTCAGAGGCGTACTAGTCCACCTTCCTGATGGCTGTTTGAGGAATTTAATGTCCTAGATGCATGCAATTATCCTTTTAATTAGCAATAATGAGTTTGTGCATGCTGAAATAATAAGTCGAACCGTGATATGTGTGCAGGCCTTAATGTGAAGCTCATCAAGATGTAACTAGCTCTGTCAGTAAATATCATCAACTGTCATGTTAAATATCTCATGCTATTGTACTGAGGAGCCGGCTAATATGCATCCTGGCTCTGTGCGTGTGTGTCTGCCTGTCAGAACTTGTGTTTGCATTAGTGGATTTCATGGCCATTAGAGAAAAAAATAAGTGAGATTGAAAGCATACCAGTTTAAAAAAAAAGGTAAAACATATATAATGTATACAAAAGTGTCCACATTCCAGATATGTGGTTGGTAAGGCAGCACTTGAACAACCCTTGCACTGTTTATCATGGCTGAATCAAATCAGTACATTACCTCGGTGCCAAAATGTAACCAATTATGTTTATATTACCGACTGCGTACAGTATAACCTCGCCATCAGCATGCAGCATCACGGGTCTGAACATCTGAATTACTGCTTATTATTTCAGCATTACAACCTGTATTAATATCCAAAATATACACACAGCACATGTAAGCAGAATAATCCCACATTCACACTGCTACAGAGGATTGCAGTGAGGACGCTGGTGTGCCATGCACGGCAGTTAATTGTTTTAAATTAGAACATGAATTTGTTCTCTGGGATGGTTCAGTATCAGAGCTGCACTTAAAGGGACATTACCAGCGATGAATCACCTGCACGCCAGCTGGTTGGAATATTACAGAATGTGTTTGCACACGGGCCGGATACAACGAGTTGAACATATGTACACTATAATACAATAGATGTGGAATTTTTAGAGGGAGGTTTTGTGAAGAAAACTGGCTCAGAAGGGCTTTTATTCAGCTTTTAGTGTGCTCATGTCTGTGGTGGTGTACTGGACTGCATTAGATTGAAAGATGTTTATGATGCTTGTGTTACAACAATAGAAACTAAAATATGGATAAGAAAGTAATAAAAGTCTCAAAGTGTTTTGTAGGGCTGCTAAATTGGACTGGATTGCAAAATATGCATGCATTCAAGTTACAGTTTTTTGCAATTGCTGAAACAGTTTCTGAAACTAGGGCCCTCTTTGTCAAAACTCTACACACAAAAAACTAAATATCTTACATCTCAAGTAAACACTTCATTCAAAACTACTGTATATTCTAAAAATGACATTTTGCGTCACAACTTAACACACAAATACCAATAATTAGCTCTTTCTACATGACAACTGCCCACTGATGTGCTAACTATAAAACTCTGTTATCTATACTCTTCATTGGTAGCATGCTGTAAATAGACTATGAACACAAATGCTATGGGGGAACAAACAAATGTGTTTATTCTCAATATTCATAAATATCAGACACAATTACTTTAACTGAAGACAACATAAACATAATTACTGTACCTGTGCTGTAAACAAATACAGTATATTGCAATTACAGTCCTCTTATTCTCTTTCCAAAATTATCCTCCATTGTTGTGCACACCAAAGAGCAAACCTGCGTCCTATTTATAGTGATCAAGCTCTTACTTCTAAGTGATCTAATTGGTTACAGGTGTTTTCACAGGTGCATTCTGGGTGCAGGTGATTGATGGTATTTCAATGGCAGCGTTTAGCAAACAACACACACAGGCTTTCAATCTTGAATGATGTGTCTAATGTAGATAACTGTGTGTAGTTCTGCAGACAATATGCTTATGGTTTAGCACCCAACTTTTTTCATTAGGGACCCCTTTTTCTATCAGTGAGTTTACTGATGACCCCTGACTAAGTGACATATGTTATGGATATTTTTTTGTATTATATTCAATTTATGACAATAACAGTACAGAACAACTGATAAACTGTGCAATTAGGGTCAAATAATGAGCTCAATAATTGCAGGAAGTTTGTGTAAAACAAGCAATTTGGATGAATTTTGGGAAAATTATTTCCTATATTCCTTATGTATAGGAAGTTTTAATACAGTTCTTTGTCTATATTATGTTTGTTTTTTTAACAATCATTTATCATACTTAAAATGCTTCTTTTTTTAACAAATTCAGTGTTTTCTTTTCCCTGACGCTTGGCCATTGTTCTATCAGCTCTTTGGTTGTTTTAATTGCATACTTCTCTAATGCAGGACGAGGCTGTTTAGCAAAGAGGGAATATAACTTGTGTTTACTGTGCCCTAACCCTGTTTATATCTTAAATGATAATCCAAACTTTAAAAATTTGAATTTCATTTAGTTTTCTTCACAGAAATTAATGAAATGTTGAAATATATGCCAACTGTATTTAAATAAAGAAAAAAAGTTGTCTTACACCCCTTAAAATCAAGGACTCATAACCCCCCATTAAGCCTTGGCAACCCCTAGTGGGGGTCGGGACCCCCAGGTTGGAAGCCAGTGGTTTAGCATACCTGGTCAATAGATGGGGTACATGAGTTAGTGGTTTCAATAATTTTGCCTCAATTTATCAGTTTTTGTGACTTGTCATTTGCAAAAAAGAAAATGTTTTTTGTTCAACCCTCTTGTATTTTCCCTTACCAAAAATATGTCTATTCAAGTGTGCTACTGGTGTACTTCTTTTAAACTTTAAATAAGAGAGTGTACTTTCAGTTTATTTTTTATGTACTTATCAGAGATATACTTAACAAAAGTATACATAAGTATACTTGTCAGTACACTTGGCTTATACTGACAAGTATACAGAAAAGTCTTAGTATACTTGGCTTATAGGCCTACAGAAAGGTATGGCTAGTAATTATGCTTACTTTTTGATAGAGTAGCCTATTAAAGTGTGTGAGATGTTAAGTACTCACATTTTAAAGTGAGTCCAGTCAAATTCTAAGCTGTATTTTCATTTAGAGCAAAAAGAAAACATTTTCTGGTTACCTTTTGCATGCCACGCAGCATTCTCTTACCTCTCTCTTACACATGTCCAATGTTTATACAAGCTGTAATGTGTGACCGCACGAATGGAAGGTCAGCTGAAGGTGGATGCAGCGGTGTTCGATCCACGGCTGGCCAAAAGATGTGTTGATGTTGCAGAACAAGACCGCTGTAGGCTACCACGGTATTGACCTTGCATACGGCAACATCAGATCAACTAGAAAACCTAGAACCTGTGGCACTGCGGGGTGTCTGGAAATTCACAACAAGACCATTGAAAAATACATTACCTCATGACAAAGCAGTCAAATGAGCCTGCGGGCTGTTTTGAATCGAAAACATGAATTGAATATAATTCCTGGAGTCGACAGCAGTCAGTTAATCGGGGTGATTGCGGGTGAATTTGTGTTAGATGTTCAGTCAAGTCGAGTTTAGAGTAACTAAACAGGTATCACAGTTTTGTTTCGCCGCCGCTCAGTGAAGATGAATCGTCTCAAATGAGAACAGTAGGTCTGATCCGAGCCACGCTGTCTATCACCCCCAATTGTTTGCCATTATCCCCACTTGTCTGCCATTCAAATTTCCTTGAAGGGAACGTGGTAAAGAATGTTCTCGGCATCAGGGGATCCGTGGCGTCAGTGATGTGTGATTCCTCCCGAAAGCTCCGCGGGGTACAGTTGTTTCCCCTGAATACAAAAGACAGCGGCATCACAAGCAGGCTGCGGCATACCTCTAGCTGACGAAAGCAACCCGAGCTGTCAGCGACATCACTCACGCCCGTGCTCCCACCCTCCCAAACCCTGCCACCGCCTCTCCAAACTACCCCGCCGGAATAGAAAATAGTACAGGCCCATGTCTTTTTTGGAAGGGCTGGATGTGAAATATTGCATACAGAATTCAGAGGCACTGGAGGCTGTTGAAACAGAGCCGCTGTGAGTTCAAGCTGTGTGAAGTCACGGAGCCGCAGACTTCCCTTTCATTTGTAAAGTACGCCACGTTAAAGACAGCTTCACCTCTGGCTGCACTGATCATTTAAAGTTGAGGAGGAGGAGGGAGGAAATCTGACAGAGGTTCACTTTAGTGTGTTTCTCTTATGGAACATTTATTTGTGAGTCAGGGGTGCATGCTTGTGGAATAAGAAGTTCATGCTAATAGCATTACCTCATCAAAAATGACAGTACCCTGAGAAGGCATTACCGACAGCAGAGAGAGAGATTGAGTCAGGGCACGGCCCGAGACTTGGCTCGGCCCTATTGTGCTAGCTCAGAGAATGAGAGAGCAGCATCCATTTTTGCCTTAATGAAGTTAGTGACCCTCTGAAAGGTGACACATTTACCGCCCAGGGGATTTATACACTCCTGCTCCAAGGCTCCAGTTCAATATGGAGAGGACAGATTTGACTCCACGTGGGCACTCCAAATATATCCTCACAATTTATACCAGGCGATTCATTTTCAGACACTGCTCTTATAATTAAAGTTGACGCTGCGGTGCTATTCAATCTGCAGTCGCACGGAAATACAAAAAAAAAAAAATGTGTGCATTGGGCCGTTACACAACAATTTGAGATAGTTTTGGGAGGATATCACTAATGTATAGAATAGCCTAATCAGAATATTCATTTTGTAGGAAACAATAAACAAGGTGGCGAGAAGATGTGCAGATGTTTGCGGAATAGGATTACACAGAGCGTGCAGATCTGCGTGGAGGAAATACTCGTCCATGTGCACTAGGGTCTAAGACCGCTTAATTATTTACAGCACCCTTACTTATGCAAATATGCTAAATAATTTCTACATGACAGCTTGAAGCTGAGGCCTAGAGGAGCTGTGTGATGTTTGAATGAGGGACCCCTCTCTCCTTTGCATGGCCTAGGAAACATAACACCGCAGGCTCCTGGTTGCCTTGGTGCGCGCTGTTTTACATTCTAATTATCTGGCTTGACAGGCTTTATTGCTGAGGCTCAATGCTGAGGCCTCATCCCAGACTCATTCCACATGTGATGTCAGTGCCGGGATAATGAGATAAGATAGTTTGAGTGCTTAGCCTTGCCCAGTCGCCTCCTCTTTCCCCCTTTTTTTCCCTTCCCTTTCCTTGCATGCAACCTAAATGCTGCCACAATTAACCACGTGTATTAATTGTACCTGAATAGACGCCCACAGCAGCTCTCCGTGTTTGAGTTTTTATTATTTGACCAGATTTATTTTGGATTGTGGAAGATCAGAAGGGGTTTAAGGTGTGCCACATTGACAGTGATTAAAATAAACAATGCTTTGTTAAGGTGTTCATTAAATATTTAACACAGTAAAGCCAATCCGAGACACAAACAGCAAGACATTTTTTTTCCGAACTCTAATTAAGCTACAGGGAATTCCTTGCATGTTGTAGGTAAACAGACAGAGAGTCATGGGAATACCGATGGAAATTAAATGCTCGGCTGGTGTTTTTCTCATTACAAGATGAAATGAAACATTTATCACTGACTTTCATTCCGTTAAAAGGCTGACATTTTGTGGGTCAACCGTTAGATAAGGGCGACAACTTTCTTCTATTTACATTAGGATTCATGAGTTCACGCTGGGCTTTTTACAGCTGCACTCTCTGTATGTCCTGACCTGTTGGAATAACTATGTTGTTTTCTTCTTTCTCTCCTTTTTTTTTTTTTTTTTACAGCCATCGAGGTGAACCTACAGAAAGCCTTGGCTGAGGCCTCTGAGACCTGTACCCAGGAGTGTCTGATACTGGGCCACTCCGACAGCTGCTGGATGCCCCCAGCCCTGGCCCAGTTCCAGGGTCCTGGCAGTAACAGCCCCACCTCCACCCCCATCACCACCGCCATCACCGGCTCAATGCCCTCTTTTGGCTTCCAGCAGAGCTGCGCCCGGGGAGCCAAAGCTAACATGGTCAGCATGGGGGTCATGGATGGTCGCCATACCCTGGGCCGATCCGTGCCCAAAAAAGACGACCTGGACAAAGGGATCAACCGGCCGCAGTTCTACAACACCCTGGATAGACACTGCAGTAAGAAGGAAGACCCCATCAAGGTCATCCCCCTGGCGAGCTTCTCCTCCCCCGGGCAGCAGACGTCCACCGGAGGGGGCAGCGGCTCTTTCTTACACGAGCACCAGTTGTAAGAGTGAAAGACAGATCCTCATCCGCCCTGACATACATGTGACTCAACCCATAGACGGCTTGTTGTCAGTGACTCTATGATCAGTGTGTATGCGTGGAGGTATGCATCATTTGAATATAACTTTGACCAGCTCCAGCTCCGTTTGACTAATGAAGACATCTGAGAACGGATTCTATCACGATGATGATGTTGTTCAGACATAATCACATGGGATCAGTCTGACAGCTAAAGCGTTCGAAAAAGGAAATGGAAGTCTTAACATAGCGGGCCCGTGTATAATAAATAAAGGTAGTTCTATACCAAAGTAGATCAATCACAGAAAGAAAAAAAAAACAATTTTGCTTTCAGTTCGGTGATGTTTGCTTAGTGATAAGAAAGGGCGATGTACGCTTTAAGCCCCCTTTGGTCCCAGCTTAGTGGAATTGTGTCCTAAAAAGACCATTTCTTCCTTTGCAAATACTTTGTGTTGCGCGAGCTAAATCAGGCTAAATGTTAATTATGAGCCGTTTCTGTTCAAGTTCTAGTGAAGTATTGCTCTGTATAACACGCAGCACAAACTCCTTTGGTGGTGGAAGATGTTTCTTTTGTCTCGCCTGAACGTGTTTCAGAAGTCTATTTTGGTCAGGGGACTGCAGAAGGATAAAAAAAAAAAAAAAAGTCTACAAAGCATAACTAGGCCAATGGTAGACAACACCGGTAATCTTTTTGCATTCTACATTTTCACCGTGGACCAGCACACAAAATATAACACACATACACACACAAGATGTTTTCCATGCGGCGGTTGCTCCATCTCTGCCAACTCTATTAAGAAAACGTTCACTCCTTGCATTATCTCGGCAGCTTAGCCTTGAAAGGCGCCGACAGAGGTGCTTTCGTACCCTTTATTTCCTTCCCTTTGTTTCTATTTCTCACATTTTGCTGCTCAGAAACACACAGTAACAACAGCAATGGAGCCAATTATGAAATCCTCGGTCTAATTACTTTGATGTGTGATCTCACTGGCGACCCTCGTTGTGGTTAGGAATGGCTCTCTTGGCTAGCCAGAAACACGCTCTGCATGTGCGGAGGCAATGAAAAGGTGACAAGCTCTGAAATAACGGCTTTGAATTTGCTCCTTTTCTTCCCATCGTATCATTAATAACACCTTTTGTTCTTGCTATTAATTACTATTGTGTGTTTTTATACAACTCAGTTTGAATGCAAATTTTCTATTATCGGTTTTTACTATGTGTCGACACTGGAATAATAGACCAGGGTGCAAGAATTTCTTCAAGGCCCCGAGTCAAACTAAATTATTGATGTTAATGTTATTTTCGCAGTTATCATACGGATAGGCATTGGCACTATTTGAAAGGACCTCCCTGCAGGCTGCCCCCTCGCCACGGTTTCATCATACATGCACTGCATCACTGCCTGTGTGTGTAAACTGTACTGATGATGATAACTACTTGAGACTAACTTGCTGCTCTAACAGATTGGGTGCAGTATAATCTATTGCTACAGCAATAAGTGACTTTGCTGATATCCATTTTTCTCTCCAGTAACACCCAAGCCAGGTGTCTACATCATCAGGTATATGATTCATGCGATTCATTTTCTCGTACCATCTTGCAAATTGGGAGCAGGCCTAAATCTATAATGCAATGTGGCGTCCTCGAGGGAAGGCGAGAGGCAAATTGTGTTTGCATGCTCTTAGCCACCACACCTATTCTCTCTGATACTTGGGGGTCAGGACTCTTATCATTATAAAGAGGATTTATCTGAGAGTCAGTGAAATGATCACTTAAAGGAGCAGTGTGTCAAGGACACGGAAGAGGAGCAATTCAATTTCACCTTCAGTCAATTAGGAAAATGAATTCAATTCAAAAACAAGCAACTTAAATAAATCCTCCTATAAACATCCCTCGGTGAAAATGTCCAAGGTTGGGAATCCAATTTCAGCTCATTTACTGATGCTTTTTTGATACACTTTTTCATCTCATTTCATTGTTATAGCACGGACAGATGTATAAACAATACATATTTAATCAAACGGAGCACATATCAAAGAGAACATACATCATGATGGCACTGAAAAATTGGATTTTATCTCTCTGACAAATGCAAATCCAACACTTGTTTTTTTTATCCAAATGTTGCCTCAAAAAAACAACAAAAAAGTCTTTTCAGTCTCTGTTTACAATTATGTGAATAAGTAGGGCAAAGAAATTCCTGGTTGGATCTTTTTCATACAAAAATATATCTGGAAAAATAACAATTGGGTTTTAATGAAACTTTCAAGTACAGACATTATCTGCTGCTGGAGTGTTTATAAATAAAAACACAGGAATTTGTTTCCTCCCTCAGAATATCCATGAAATATATATATGGGATAATACACTGTCACACTGTAATAAAAAAAATGTGATTGTTTTAATTGATCCAATCACATGTGTACATTAAGCACAATATTACCTGTGACATCTGTAACCCTCACTGTTTTTTAACATGCATAACTCCCGTGTAATCTTAATGTCGCAGCAGCTACATTAATTGAACGACGACTTCTAGAGGGAATAGTATAATAACTGCATGAATGTACATCTGTAGGATGTTGCTTTTGATACCTACATGACTTTTTTTGTCTACTGCAGTCCTGTTTTGTTTTACTATTTGCCCTTCTAGAGGTAAGACTAGTGGTGTGGTGTTTATTTATTTCTCAAACAAAGAGCATACCATATGAATGTGCATTTTTCTTTATTTAGTTTTTTTTTTTTTGGGAGGTGGCGGGGGGGCATGAGGCTCCCCTGAATAAGTAGCGTCACTCTGTGTCAAAGGTCTTCATCGTTCACAAAACACACAGTGAAATAAACAAAACGTGGAGGGTGTTTGCATGATTCTGCTCTCACTGTTATTTTCCTATTTTTCCAATTCCCTCTGCCCTAAAGGTAAAGATAGTATACATAAAACTGAGCATCGCTTTTTTTTAATTTTCAGAATTTTTCTATTCCAAATGTGCGTCATGATTACCAAACTTGTCATAATTTGCATGAACTGTTTGGACCTCCACAAGGCGTTTTTTAACACTTGACTATGTAGTTCATGCATCCATCGTTAGATTCAGTGTCAGTATTTGGTGTTTACTGCTCTACCTGTTTGTCTGTCTTATGGAACAAAAACAAATGTTAACACGGTGTACACATTCAAAACTTTGTGAAGTATGCGTACCACTTATGCCTCTACGTACACACAAATATCTATACTGTCAGGATTTTAAACTGTACATAGCAGTACCCCTAAGAACTAGTAATAATAGTTACAAACTGGAAAGACACATACAGTAAAGACTACAGGCCGAATACTGGAATTTGGTATGTTGATAAAAAGGAAAAAGGGAAAACATAAGAAGTGATGAGATGACAATCTCCTCTTGTAATGTAAATGGCTACATATGCATAATATTGATGAGAGTGTGTTTGAATGTGTTTATAGGTGATCTTGTGTGTGTGTGTGTGTGTGTGTGTGTTTGTGTGTGTGTGAGGGAGAGAGTCTCCTTGCATGTATGAGCGTGTGTGTGTGTGTGTGTGTGTGTGTGCACATATGTGTGTACTGGCATGCACCTTGCCAGAATATTTTATGTACACAAATGTATCTTGTACAAAAACGATATCAAAATATGATATAAGACTTAAGTATATGCTTGTAAATTAGTCATCAGTTTGTCCGGTGGAGTTTTGCTTTGAGAGAAGGCTTCAATGCTTGCCAGCGAATCTGTATTGGTCAGTTAAAGCTATACAGTCCGTGTTGTCATGCCTTTGTAAGATATCCCATTTGAATCTATGAAAAAAATGACCTTCCATATGGTGAAATGATTTTTCTTGTCATTGAATTTTACTTGAGCCATTAAATATTGAGTCCTCAAAGTATGCACGCATCACGCTTGTCCTTCACTTTACATTGTTGTTTGATTAGGTTTTTCTGAGAGCATTGTCGTATCCGTGATAGATGTGACATGAGAGCATACTGTCACTGTATTCCAATTATGGCAATTACAAGCTAATGATATAAGACCCATCAAATTGACATGGCATTTCACCTTCATCATTTCAGGAAATTAATGCCGCGGGGGGAAACAACTCAACTTACGACATGTGTATATTTATGGGAAAAGAAAGACAAAAACACAACCCTTATTAAACACGGTAAAGAGCACAAACGCCATGGAGAATAAGCTCAAGAAGGGTTTTTTTTTTTAGCATCTTTTGGCTGCTAAATGCTCCACTATGTTCACCAGCTAGTTGCTAATTCTGTCCATTGTTTGGTGCCGAGCTGAGAGCATACAGTGGGCTTTTAGAGCCATGACCACAAATGACACTAATGAGAACAAAATGACTGAATCAAAACATGTAATTGTGATCAGGGAAAAAAAAGCTCTATAATGCTCTGTAGAGCTGATGGAAACTGCAGGTTGGGTCAGAGGATGATTTCCTGTGGGTTCATCGACAACGACCCAGGTTACATGCAATTAGTCATGTAATCCATTGTTAATATTGTTCCCATCGCTACCTTCCATCACACATAATGTGAACATGGCATCTAGCCCTGTCTGAGGTAATTCAACAAATCCGTGCTCTGAATTTTTGGGTGCTCCATGTTTTACTGAGCAAAGACAACTCAGTCATGTTTTAAACATTGTAGCACTCATGGTGAATTTATCAGTTATATATGTCAATATACCTCACATTTATGTGGTCAAAAGCATTAGTGATTCTTTAAAATGTCGCTCGTGACACCTTTAGAGTCTAAAGGGCACTTTGATGGTTTCTGTTTTGGAAGGGCAGAGCACTCATCGATCAGTTGCTACCTTTCTGATTTGGTCCAACAATACAAATCGATGAGCTTCCCGTCACAAGGTCGCTCATCTACTCATTAGACTGTCCAGCCATTATCATATCAGAACAGGCCATAGACTCTAGGAAGAAGCCTATAAATTTCAGAGGCAAATCAATAGAACACAATAAACCTTAATTTTAGCCTTTTGCTTCTAGGGCCAAGACATAAATGTATTGTAAGTTTAAGCTAGGAATAGAAAAAAGTATCTCTTCATTCATGCGCCGTGGCTGCTCTGAATGTCAACTTTGATTTACTTTCGACTCACTGTGCATCTTCAGTAACACCCGGAGGCTGTCTGCTCTATCTGTGGCCATTTGGCCTCATCTACAATAAAGATACAGAAAGCTTTGTGTGTTTTCTTGTTTTTCACCGTTTTTTGACCAAAGCTTGTTATACACCTGTACTGTGTATCTATCCATTCATCCATCCATCCATGTAACCCACCCATCCATCACTCCATGTGTCCATCCATCCATCCATCCATGAGCTTTGTTGCCTCAAAGGCAAACTCTGCAACAGTTTCGACAATCCCCCTGGGCTATATGTGTCCTACCTCAGGCCCTTCTGCCTTAACGCTTTATCCGCTGTTCTCTTATGAATACATACAAGCCCTCAGAGAGGAAACCTCGAGCTTACAGTATGGAGCAGGGGTTGATGTTCACGACAACAGGACATGACAGGATCTCTTGGCACCGACTCCTAACTCGCGCGGCACACAAAGAGCCATGTCATGTACCTCGTAACGCGCCAAAGGCTTGCTGGACTGTGTCATCTCGACGCGTCTTCAGCATATGTTCAGTCCCCAATCTCCTTAAGAGAGCCGGCTGTGACCTGCCCCATTACTTTTCCATGGTAATTGGCTAATAATGAGACAGTGACAGTGCAGAGGATGTCCACACTGTCAAAACACATGCATACCCAACTACGCCAATCTGCATTTCCAGTAATTACTGCATATTCAACAGAAAGGCCTTTGTGATCTTAACAGCGCACTCAATGCTTGTTTCTTTCCTCACCACCCCCCACACACACACACACCCTCCATCCCCATGTGCTAACAAGCCAACTTATTGTAAGCCTACTTAGTTCTCAAGGTGTCATCTGTTGAAGTGTCAGGAGAACATATAGAGATTGTCAAACAGTACACTCATTTCAAATTGTAATTAAACTGGCCATCAGGTACCTTGAGGCTGTTTAGTCAACAGCAGGATACTAATTACTATAAGATGACCTTTGGAATAATATCTGGTGAATTATTCATAGTTGAGAAAATTGCTTCGGAGACATGCCAACGACATCCAAGGGACGGCTGAGTGTACACACACAGAAAATTCCACTCAAAGATTTCCGCCTGGCCACGAAAATGAGGTCAGCAGATGGAAGAAACCGTAGCTTTTTGTGTGTGTGTGTGTGTGAGAGAAAATGAGATGGTTGCGATAAGCCCTCAAAGACAAAATGAAAATTTCCCCGACTCAAAGAGGAATGTTACCCACCAGAAAATAGACTGACTCATGTAAAGTTAATGTAAAAGATTTTGGAGAGAGAAGATAGCCTTGTCACAGGGTGGCTTAAGAAGCAATATTATCCTGCTGTGCAAGTTGACACTTCTTTATAGTGAACTCAACTCTGCCGACTGTCAAATAAATCCTTGTACTTGTGCTTCTACCAAGAAATAAATCTTTCTTTACTTCAAGTTAGATCTCATGGCGTGCATAAGGACGTTAAAAACACAGAAAACAACTACCTAGAAAAACATACTGCATATCATTTCCTATTTAACTGTTGTTTATCTATATTTCACACCCCGTTGAAATAAAAAATAATATCTTTATGAGAACTTAAAGGTACAGAGTGTAGGATTTGGCAGCATCTAGTAGTGTGGTTGCAGATTGCAACCAACTGAGTACCACTCCCCTCACTCCTCCCTTTCCAAGACAGCGATAACAGTTTCACAAGCATGTCGGAGATTACGGTGGCCTTCAGATAACGTAAAAACGTGAAGGTCTCTCTCTAGAGCCAGTGTTTGGTTTGTTTGGTTTCTGGGCTACTGTAGAAACATGGCGGAGCAACATGGTGGACTCTGTGAAGAGGACCCGCTCCCTATGTATGTAGATATGAAGGGCTCAATCTAAGCTAACGGAAACACAACAATTCTTAGTTTCAGGTGATTATACACTAATGAAAACATAATTAGGAATATTATATTCTATTTCTGGTAATAAATCCATTGTTCCTTTAAGAATTGTTGAAGAAATGCGTAATGGTACATACAAGAGAGGAGATAAAGACAAAGGGAAATACAACAAGAGAAAGGGAGAAGAAGCAGTGGCAGCATATTTCAACAGGATCCATCCTCCTGCGGTGACTTTCAGAAACCACTGACAGCATCTGCTCCCTCCTGCTTTAAATGTTTCTGTGGAGTATTCTGCACAGAGAGGGCAGGCAGAGGTCCTGAAGAGTTTCTTTCCCATCTCCGCTCAACCTTTAGGGACACCTCGGCAGAAATTGCTCCCGGGAACCTTGCACAAAAAATGTTCTCCACATCTCCGTTAGACATAAATACATAAACAGTGGGGAAACTAGTCCTCAAAGCTGCACCAACATGTGGAACTCAAGCGTCAACAGATGAACCTGAAGAGAAATCTAGCTCATATGTGGCTAAATCAGTGCTGCGTACTGTAATGGTTGATTTTATTTTTCCATGCAGGACTAGGCTTCTTCTCTTCCAGGTTGACAGTGTCTCTGTTACGGAGGCACAAGGAGTCACCCAGCGGAGCGAGCACCATGACAATGACGTTAACCATATGGCCGGGCCCTCTGAGTAGCCTCATTCAGCGGGATCTCAGTCGAGCATTTATAGGAGGTTTTGAAAAAAGGTCAGAGAAGGCGCTCTTCACTGCCGTCATAGAGAACCCAAATGATTAGTCAAAATTTGGGGTAATTGGTTGTAATTAACATTGACCTTGTCCTCTTGGACATTAGAGAAGGGAAGCCATGCCAGAAAAATCTCCCCCCTGCCATTAGAGAGCAATTACTGATAGGAGACTGTAGACCATACAGCAAAATAAAATCCATGCAGCTGTGTGTCTTTATTTTAAAATCCTTATTGCACACGTCTGAAAGCCTGATGTGAGATGATTTGCAAAGCACTAAAGGCCACGGCCATTTTATTATGTACTTCAAAGATATTACTGTAAACTGCAACATTTCCTTTTTTTTCATTTTAGTGTTGGGGACGCAGATAGGAGCTGGTCTAGTTATTCCAAAATATTAAAGATAATGATTAATATTAATAAAATTAATATAAATTAATTATCAATATATATTGATAATAACAGGGCACCAAATTATATTGGTACATAAGCTCAAAAGACATTAAAATGGCTATCAAAATAATGATTAATTATATTGAATAATGTGATTTAATTTATATTAAATCATCCTCGGTGCACCGCAAAGAGAAAATTATAACAAATTAATGTAGTCTCATAGATAAGTCTCATTAAGTATACTAAACTGTGAGGGTCACTTGCCACTCAGCAGGCTGGTTGGGTTAATTATCTCTGAGGAGAGGCAGATGTGGAGCCTAATTGTCCCTGATGAGGATCAGATGGTTGAAGCCTATATCTACCTCTGGTTTCAGTGCTCAGGTGCTGACTCATTGTCTCCTTGTCAGAGGTAGTGAGAGCGCTGTCCTGTTTTTGCTCTATCTGTATAGGGGTGTGTGAATCTGCAGAAGTACCACGTGAATTTATCTTTGGGATTTGCTCACCATTTAGCTTCTCCTCAGAGCTGGAGTCTCTCAGAGTGGGTTAGGTCCGTGTGGCCTACCGCTTCACTGGTTCTTTTGTTTCATTTATGTTCTAGTCAGTTGCTCGGCAGCGGTGTTTTAGTTTTAGTCTTTTCAAGATATACTGAGTGTAGGGAGCCTTCCTTTAAGGTCTGTTTTCATTTGGTGTTTCCCCTCTACCTTTTAAATTGCTTGCGTTTTTTTATGGTTAACCTTCGGGATTAACTTTTAGATTCCACTGGTCCGCAATTGCGTCCCTCTCCCCATTCCCCTGACACTAAACTATCAATTTGGATCTTTGATTAATAACTATAAATAAGAATCACCATATCAATAGATAGTAAAGATTGAAGGGTTTTTAAGGGGTTTTTTTAAGCATTTTGTTACCACTCAAAAATTGATGAAAATGATCAATAATCCCCCCAAAATACCACATTAAGACACCAAGACCTTGAGGAACACCATAGGCAAAGCCATGCTGTGATTTGGTGACAAAAACTTGACATTTTGAGATTTCTGCAAGAATTGCATTTTTCGGCAATTGGATGGTGAGCACTTCTGTTGTGTAAACTGCTCAGAAACCCTCTTATTGTCATTGAATGCTCTATGTCTCCAGTTTGTGGTTGTAAAGTTTCATGAGGATGTGATTATCCTAGAGGTCACCACAGGTCATTTTATACAGTTAGGTCAAATAAAAAAAAAAATGGTCTCACTACAATGAAATGGCTACTATGGGGACCATCACCATTACACATGAATACCGTTGGGCTCATTGGATCCACACAAGTCTCAACTTTACAGTGATACCCAATTTATGTAATTCCAAGACTGTTTAGGGACCCCAGTATGCAGAAATATTCAAATACACCATTTTAGAATAGAAAAAAATAACACATTTATATTTCATTAAAAAAACTGCATGTGGTTATCATAAAGTGAGCATGTCTGTAAAGAGGAGACTCGTGGGTACCCATAGAACCCATTTTCATTCACATATCTTCAGGTCCGAGGTCAAGGGCCCCCTTTGAAAATGGCCATGCCAGTTTTTCCTTGCTAACATTTAGCCTTAATGAGGCAAAACGTGACCCTGACACGCTATACTCTGGTGGACCGGCGGGTCTATTATACATTTTGGTGGGATATTGTGTTGGAGGATCACCATAGTAATTGAAATCAACCTCAAGGGACCTTGAATAACTGTAGTATATTTTTATGGCAATCCATCAATAGTTGCTAAGATATTTCCTAAGTCATGGGATCTCCAAAGTCAGCAGAATTTGTCCAGTCTGGACCAAAGTGTTGGCCCAACAGACAGACCATTATTGCCATAGAGCCACACCGCTATCATGGCTTAAAGGATAAAAGGTGAAAATAAAAATATATCAGTGTAAAAATGTTTGTTACTTTAAATTCATTAATAACAACTCCCCCTCCTTAGATTCTCTCAGGGTTTTCCTGCCTAAGTAAAAGAAAAACAAAAGATAATACATGTATACTGTTGGCTTGCCTGATAGGTAATAAAGAGAAACTAGGTTCATATCATGCCCCTTTCGCAGTGAGGAAGCACATCAGAGGAACTGCTTTTACCGCGAGTTCTTTGTGCGAATCTAAAGACAGTATCACAGGGCAGCCACTGTGCCTGACAAGTCTGTTCACGTTCAGCACACACGCAGCTTTCCTGCAGTTAAGGCACCAAGTCCCCGAAGCTCTTCCTCCATGGAGTTTATTGTCAGAGTCTCTCCGATGGCAGGACGCCTCTCCCTCCTCTTTGAAATCCGGAAGATCAAACAAAACAACAGTGTTGACGCAGGGTGTGTGTTGTGTTTGTGGTTTGAATATATAATCAATTTCCATGGTTAGAGGTTTTTATTTGTTGTTGTATTGTTGCTAGATTACTAAATGGATAATGAATGTGATAATATACCCTATTATACAGTGTGTATGTTGACTTTGCTTATGTGTGCTATCTATCTATCTATTATATACAGTATATACCTGCTTATTCTAACTTGTTTACTGCATATCGTGTAAACTTTACATTGTTATTGGCAATTCAATGCCGTGTGCTCTTTGCTCTCCGTTCCTTTCCCCTAAACTTGTGAAAGTCAACAACAAAAAAAACGGACTGTATTGGATTGAACAAGTTTAAGTCTCAGCAAACTGATTTTCATGCAGGAATGAAATGCAGAGAAAACCAACGGTTACCTGGACAGAAAAAAAAAATGTAATACTACAGTGTGCCTTTCTAAAGCAGTATTATTCTAGCCAATCAACCTTTACTTTCAAGAACATCTATTGAACAACGGCGAGCGAAAGCATGGTGGGATGAAAAGAAAGAAGCAACAGGGGAAAATCAATATAGCAATTATGTGTGCAGATAATGGACATCAAGGTGTTATTTGGAGTGACCGAAAAGAAGAGGTGACGTAAAGCCAATTCAAATAGTGCAAACATTTCATTGTCTCACATCTGGCGCTTCTGGCATGGATTTAGTGTCACCAGTTTTCTAGAAAACCAGCAGTGCTTTTTGTTGTTTTCCTGCATCGCCACAGATGAATTAGCATTGTTTAGCGCTATCTAATCATTGGGTTCTTCTTTATGTTCGCACACAATCACCAGCCTCTGTTAGAACTCCGTTAGCTATTATGCTTTTATCGGCCGCGGAAAACCCTGAAAACACAAGCAACAAACAGCGATTAGCTAATTGAGATCTCAGACGACAAAATCCACACACACACACACACAAAGAGAGAGTGGCATGGAGGAAGAAGGACAGGGAGACAGATAAACGTGTGCACACACACACACACACACACACACACACATCCCCCTCCTCCATGCTTTTACCTGCTCAAAAGAGGTCACCTCCAGCTCTGTCAAGCTTTGCAGGTGGGTCAGAGATCCGGATTTGATAACTGGAGGGAGTTTAGAGAGCAGACATTTGACAAGCATGACAATGCTCTGACAGCCCTCATTGGGCCATGATTAATGACTGACATCCCCGTCGCCTGTCTCGTACAGAATGCAAATGCAAACGCTGGGGGAAAATTACCCTAATGTGGCCCGTAATTGGATGCAGGAAGTATCGCGTAAAGCAAAGCATGCGACGGGGCTTCTTTTGCTCCTGAAACAAGGCTTTATTACAGAGAACACCATACGGAGAGGATGAGAGAGAGATGCTGCAGCAGTGATTGAAAATGACCGCCAGCAAATCCCTCTCATTTGTAGTAACACATTGACATTTAGCAGGGAGTCGAGGGATGAGCGGAGTCGATGTTTGGCGTCTTGAGTTGAAAAGTCACTCCTGAGCCGGCTCCCTCGCTTCATGCAATAATCATTTTCCTTTCGCTGTTTGGTCAGATGTCACTGAGTTAGGGCAGCAGGTTTAAACCAGAAATTGTACTTTAGACAAGGCCATTTTTTTGTAATTAGCTCTATTTGCTCCACATAAAGACACAAGTACTTAATTTATTAGCATTTTTGCAATTTGAGTAGGCGCTCCTTTTCAAACAGCTGGCATCAGATTTGAATGAATATGCATAACGGACACCATGCGCTGGCATTTTGTCATTGAGTGTTTTGAACTACAAGTTCAATTTACCTTCTCAAGGGCACCGAGTTGGGTAAAGGCGGTGTACACCCTGGACGGGTTGCCAGACTATCACAGGGCTGACACATAGAGACCTATGCCTACACATTCACACCTACGATTAAGAGTCAACAATGAACTTCATGTTTTTGAACTGTGGGAGCAAACCGGAGTACCCAGAGAAAACCCACACTAACACGGAGAGAACATGCAAACTCCACAAACCCGCGACCCTCCTTCACAAACAAAAACACAATATTTAGTTTCTATGGAAGCGCTGAATGTATTGTCTACATCCTTCATGCCCATGCCGCAGTGCTAAAACAGTTGCTCCCTCACTTTGTCGAGCTGCGCTGCTACGTGCTTAGCCCTGATGTGGTTCCATTCAGCTATTCAGGAACGCCTCGCCAACGCTACATCAAGTGAGCAAGCGCTTAAATGAAAGGACTGAATTAAAAGCACAGCCGCACTTTCCATTCAATGCCAATCGCGCCAAGTGCTTCCACTGAAAGACGCATGTCCATTTTGGTACACGGTCGGATCATGAATGTTGTTTCACTCTCCAAATGTCGTTTTACATTGAGAGAAATAAAAGCTAGCATTGATGTATTAAAAAAAAAAATTGAAGGGGAGTCAATTTGCCTGACTTTTGATATAATCGTGTATCCACTGTACATTCTGCACTTTCAGAGCGGGTTTAATGAAATGAGGCCAAAAGTGACATCAATCAAAAAAACATAGAGGCAAGAAAAAAAGCAGAACAATATCATGACAGCGATCTTCTGTCATGGTTTGTCTTTGATCGTCTCATTTGCAATTAAAGAGCAAACTGTAAACTATGAAAGCCACCGGGAGGAGAAGGGGGAATAATTGTCACAAAGCGACCTGGTGATGCTGTTGGGGGGGAGGGGGGGAGCAGGGGAGGAGGTGTGGGGGGGGACACTTCCATGACATCCTCCCTCTGGTGGGAATAAGTGTCAAAACGTAAGACTGCTTTTGCAGCAATTACAAAGACAAACAATCATGAAAAACTAAGAAAAAGTAATGAGTGAACTTGATATTCTGTATGTGTTATTGCTAAAAGCGGGCGAGGCTGGGTGTCTCCTGTGAAGTTCCTCATTACCCTGATTGTATAATAGATATAATCAAGCAACAATGTCCAATTAGGAGTGCATAGGCATGCCTCTATCCAAAAAAAATGAAAGGGAAGAACGAACAATTGACACTGTAAATTTGTTTGCTCCCTCATCAGAGTGATATTGATGAATCCCAGGGCTTAAAGGAAAAAAAAAATAAACCTTTGACGTATATCTGTGATATGATGGAAGCTGTTGGATGTGAACAAACAGTCCTTTCCAGGTGGTTTGAGTGATTGCCTAATCCCCTGTAGCTAGATGATTGCTGAGCAAGGTCAGTTTGAAGGCTCAGACTGATTGAGTGCTGTCTGTGGTCGGAGGCTCGCTCCAGCCTCTGATGCCATTAGATGGACAGCGGCTGAAGATTCACTCTGGAGTTTTTCAACACTTGAACCAAACCTGTCCAAACTGAATGACAACCGGTGTGCCAGTAATCATCGGGGGGGCACACTGCCGGAGAACGTAAACAACAATCATCGGGGGCTGCGTTATTAATAATCAGGATGAAAGAAGGCTAATTTTTGAATTTTGAATTGCGCTCCCAAAAAAAGAGTTCATATTTGTTCAAGATTCACAACATCCTCTGTGTTTCAAACCCTGTCATATACTGTGTTGTTGCCTTCTTGCTTTTTATATACTTTCTATCACCCTGTCTAGAGCGCCGGGTTTTGAAAAATACATGATAACCGCGTTATCATCCCCAACTGCCTTCCCCTAGTTCTGCCTGATTTTCATTTGCATGGCATCAGACATCAACCGCTTTCTGCTAAATAAATCCCGTTGTCGGCGTTGTCAAACTGCATCTTGTACCTCATCGACACCCATTTACATCTCAAGCTGTCATTTTGTTGCTAAACTGGGTTTGCGGCATAGAACTCGGTGTATCCTGCAGGGCTGCAATTGGATCACCCCCTACCGCTATGTACATCCAAATACCGAGGGAAAGTTCTGTTCTGTATATCAAACTCTACTAGTCTGCAGCAGAAAGCCTTTGTGCGGACATCTCTGTGACAGCTCCTTGGCAACTTGTACGCCTGTGTGCCACGAGCTCCCTAAGCTGACTGTTTGGATCAAGTGGGAAGAGGCAGCAATCCCAATGAGAACAAAATAGCAGATCCCAGCAGCTTTCTCAGCCGATGCTATGAGATTTACTAGACTGGAGAGGAGCGTGTGGAAGTGTGTGTGTATGTGAGTATATGTGTGTGTGTGATGGGGAGGGGCGTAGATGTACTTTGAAATCTTTTGAAATGTCAAACAAATAAGAGTCACAAGAGGCATTATGTTTCCATAATGATGATGCGGTGAAGCTTAAGAGTAGCGTCAACATGCAAATGGGTAAGATAATAAACCAGTGACATTTTTTTTTTCTTCTTTTGAAAGGCTTAGGAAATGGATGAAAGCCTTCCCCCACCCCCCTTTACCATGTGCACTTTGAAGTGTCAGGCTTATCAATTGTCGCAAATTACCAACACATTATACTCAAAGCAAAATATGTAATATTTAAAAATTAAGTTCAAAAGGTAAATAAGCGTGTACATATTTTGTGAGTATCTAATTTGATTAATTGATGACAATTATTTGCATTTAAAAGACATTTCTTATGTAACCATTACAATTTGTTTCTTTCATAATTTCCTGGATTCTGTTTTAGTAAGAACACATAAGCTAATATTTGTTTTGGGACTAACTGGAGTAGTTCAGGTTGTTTTCATACACCATTCTTAGCTCTACCTACAAAAAGTACTGCACTGTAATTTGTATATATCACACTAAATCAATTCACATGTACTCCACATAATTGTGAACCGGGAAGTATAAACAGCGACAAACGCCACATAGGGAGGAAGTCGGGGAAGATGGGTGGGTCAAAAAACTCCGGATTTATTCATCGCATAACTTTCATACTTAATATACCCCACTTCCGGAGTTATTTTAACCTAAACCACAATCTTTTCCTAAACCTACCTTAGTAGTTTTGTTTCCTAAACCTAACCAAGTTGTTTCCTGTGAAAACGGAAGTTTATTTTGAAAAGACTGGAGCGAAAGATATCATACAAACTGTTGTATGTACTAGTTTGGGACAGTTTGGAATCAGAGAACCATCTCCGCTTCAAGTTCATCTCCAATAGGAAGCCGTTCTTCAGACCCCTCCTGGAGGGATCGGGGCTGTTCTGAAGGCGATCTGACCCACAACGGGGCGCCACCTCCTATAGGCCTGGAGGCAGAGAGGAAAGAAAGCAAGGAAGAGGACAATGGGAAAGGAGCTACAAAATAAAAAAAGGATGCAAACAAATAAAAAGAATGAATAGATACATGAAATTCGACCCTGACCCAGCTGTCCTGACCTGATCCACCCTGACGCTCTTTGTCTTAGAGCCCAACCAGAGGTCCCCTCCTAGAGCATAGTAGTTCTTTCTATCTTCATTTGGGTTCTTCGCTCTCTCTCCCCTCTACTGTATATATTTCACACGGAAAACTCATCCACCCACACACCTGAACACATGCATACTGCAATGAGAAAATCTACGGCAAATATTATGCCTTTTTTTCTTTTCTTTTTTTCTCTTGCTGTTGTTGTTGGTATTGTTGCTGCTGCTGCTGCTGTTGCTTCCTATTTTGGTTTGTTTGAGTCTCCCGCTTGTCTTGTGCTGTGTCATGTGTTTGTTTTCATGCTGGTCACTTGTATTTCACTACAAAAAAAAATAAATAAATAAAAAAGAAATGAATATTCTGTAGATGTACTTTGTGAATACTAATCTTTGACTAAATAAACAAAAAAAAATCGAAACTTTTTTTCCCATTTGACACTCAAATACAGATGAAATCAAAGATGGGTTTGAGCATACACAGCTTTGTTTACATTCCATTTTTCATCTCTATTTCCCCCACCCTCACATAATCCCCTAAACCTCACACGGGCGCCGCTCTCCACCGCTGATTCTCGGGCAACTGAGCTTTAAAGAAACGGGCAGAATTGGTTCCGGTCCGGTGGACACTCCACATCATTTAATGTATTCCAGTCTATTACCACTTTTTGTTCTGACACCTCATTCTTTTCCCCCAATATATGTAGGGGTCATTCAATAAGTGACACCTCTCTTCCATACCGTAGTCACATCTCTGTTGCTGTTTGAGCATGTGTCACAGCTGAGAGGCCTGAATTTCGAGAGATAGATTTGCTGACAGAGACATCCCATCACTCCTTCTGGCTGAGGCTCGTGCAGGAAATGCCGCACTGTAAAGGTGCAGTAGCCTTGTCACTTTCATCTCAGGTAATTGATCACAGCAGACAACAGCTGATGTGTGCAAGTCAATTGTAGGGGGCAAAGGGATGCTGCTTATTCAGATAAAAGATCTCTAGCATCCCCACCAGTCAATCTCACTGATAGGTAGCCACCATTATGGACAGGAAATCAACCTGCCAGCTTTGCTCTTCAGGAATATACTTACATGTTGGTCAAATATGACCATACATAGAGTAGATGTTTATATAAACTTATTTCTAAACAATTTCATCTCCCCATTGGGGCATAAAATCCCTACTCCCACACTTGACATGCTGCCCATACAATGCACTGGAAGAGAGGCATCTAGCTGTCATAGTGCAGGTGCACTGGGGAAACCATCCTGACTTATAAAAAAAAACACAAGCATACCCTGGGACTTCTCAAATGCCACTTAGCATTCAAGGGCTTCGTGATTCATTAGTAGCCCAGCAGACTGGTTAGATGGAAGCATCTGTTATCTGGTTCCAGTCCTTATGCCATCAATGTCACAAATAATCACATACAACAGGTGGTTTTACAGCTACAGGTACTTTAGCATCCAGCTTGCTACATTACCGTCCATTATTCTTTATTTATTATTCATATACAATGTTGGCATCATTTTTGAGATTATTGAGGATGACAGGCATTTTTTTATTTGTATTATTTTATTAGTGTTAAGCGTTTTTTGTAATGGATTTAAAAGTACGTAATCTGCCCTTGGCTTGCAACCATAACTGTTATTGACAAGCAAAGTTTTGATCAATGAATCTTCATCAGGTCTACAAACAAGTGACTGATGTATCATTATAGGAGAACATGATAATTCATCATACGCTCGTCACTTAAGGCTTCAAAATCGAATATAGAAATATATAATAAATGGATAAAATCCATCCATCCATCCATTATCTGTAAACACTTATCCTATTTCCATTGCCATTGTTGTTCACAAACTATTAAAAACATATCAATGAGCTGCACTGTTGCACCGGGTGACATGTTTCTTCATCACAATGAACATGGACACTGTAGTACACACATGCACCAATCTGATGCCATAAAAACTCACTAGAGCAAAAAATGTGTATTCATCTGCAACTGAAAATAGGTCCAAACAAATATACTATTTACTCTTGTTAAAGTAACATTTGTTACTAAGTAAGTGCCCAGCTGTTTTAGGAAATTACTGAAGCTTTTTTAAAAAATTTAACCATATATTTGTGATGTGTTTTTAAAGACTTACACCTTCAGTAGGAATTAGTTGGTTTGTAGGTGAGTGCCACAGACAGGGAGTCATAAAATATTGAGAAACACAATAACCCATTGTTTAGTTTGGTATTTTCATGGGATTTGTTGACAGGAACAAAATATTGAATATTGTCTGTGTTATACTTTTCAAAGCGCAATCTCCACAAATGGCACTAAGCTCTAAATCATGTTTATTTAAGTCAATGAGAGTGTATTTAAGCACACCTGCTATTATAAGGTTGGACAGTATCATAAACACCCCTGTAATTTGAAGCTATTCAGAACAATAACTGCAAAAATCCCAATTTTTTAAAGAAAATGTAGTCCTGAACAACACAAAATATAGCCTAAAAAATTGGATCAACACCTCCCACAGTCTCAACAAACACAAAATATGGAATATAAAATTCAGTACACAGCATAATTCAACACATACTCTCTTGGTCGTGTTGATTGATGGCATAATGTTTAATTCTGCATGGTACGGCGTTGAGGAAACAAACACATATCAAATTCGAAAACCCACCCTAGCTAGCAGAGCAGTTTATGATGTTATTTATTTGATGTTTATTTACACAGGGGGGGTTGGCTGATCATACGAGCTCCTTCCCATCAATATGCTGCTCCTCATTCTCCATCACAAACACTCAAGTTTATGATTCAGTGGGACTGATGCTATGGATGGAGGAGTGGACAGTTTTGCCACAGACAACTATAAACGAAGATGTCACAATGAAGATGTTTTTTCCAACTGTCTGTTGAATGTTTACTGACTCTTGTGTCATCCTGTGAAAAATACTGTCCACTTTTTTTCTTTCTAAAGTAGCCCTGACACAGGTTGAATTGGAGGTGTCTGACCCATCTCAACACATCCCTCCTGCTGAGAAAAGACATCATAATTACCAGAAGCTGTGAAGTCGACACTCCCCCCTTTGAATGGGGGAAACGATGGCAGTGACGATGGATGTGGGAAGTCTTCTGTGGACATAATCACACCATCCTCAGAACCTACAAATTATTGTGAGGACACACAACAGGGAGCATCTGCTAAGGGATGGATGGCTCTGCTGACATGGGAGGCAGGAATCCATTATGACGGATGATCCATCTTACTCTGGATTTGTAGTCATTTTCTCTGATGATTGACATAAAGGAGGATGCTTCTTGGTAATTTGAGAAATGGAAAATTTAAAAAGAATATCTAATGTTTATTTGTCTTTATTTGTAATTGATTAAAAATTTTCAATTCAGTTTTATTAACCCATTTGGGCCCAGAGACTATATAAGGAAAAATACCACAACATTTGTTGTGATTGGTGAAAAGCCTTGAATACTGCATACTTTTGGCAAATATCTAACTGTACAACTTTGACATTTTTAGATCACACTTTTATTAATAGTCAAATTCAGGATTTTTGTAAATTGAGGAAAAACGCCAACATTATGTTTATTAAATGCTTTCCATATGAAATATGTCTTTTACACTGCATATGTGTGCACATCTTTGATATTCAACTTGTTATGAGTTCAGAGATACCAAATACTTGTTTGTGCTCCTTGTAGTTTCTGAGATAAAGCCATTTTCTTATCTTACTATATCTAGTCTTTGGGCACATGGGACTATTGTTTTTGTCTATTGCAAAAACAGTAGTCCCATGTACCCAAAGACTAGATATAGTATGATAAGAACAACTAACATTTCAGCCAAACAGTTTGACCAATTTTGAAAATGTCTTTCCATTTGTGCTACAGCAAGCCCAGAGAATACTTCCACCAAAGGAAATTAAAAATTTAGTTGCAGTCACAAATGGGTTAATGAGATGACCGATGTCTGTTTAAATTTGTGTGCCCATGACTTGTGTGTTTATAATCACTAACTGCCATATCAGTCAAGAAGCAAATTGCTCCACTTTAGTCCATAACTTTGCTTCAAAGACATCCCCTCATCAATCGTAATTCATAATATCAGAATTAAACATCTGGTTTGTCCTCCCATCCAGCTGTTTTCAGCGTTTTTGATGTTTCACATCAAGTATCTCGTATCTAAAGTTTAACATACAGCTTAGACGCACCTTACCAGCTGTGTGGATGCTTTTCTCTGAATCCATAGATCATTTCTTTTTCTGTTGTGATATATAAGTGTTTACATAATACAATTGGATCACATTAACACATGATCTTCCTAGTGCTGTAAAGTAATTTTGGGTCATTTATGTCATAAATAGGGCTGTCAAAGTTAACACAATAAAAACATGTTGACGCAAATTAGTTATAACTACTAATTTCTTTAACGCATTAACGCAATTGTACTTTTGGAAGGTGTAGTGGGCTCAGTTTTAAAGCTAGAGTAATGATACTGGTATCATATGAAACTAGAAAAGGGATCCATTGGTACCAACCATGTCATACAGGTTAAATAACACTCCAAACTTACGCTAAATTTTAGCGAGGAAAAACTGGCGTGGCCATTTTCAAAGGGGTCCTTTGACCTCTGACTTCAAGATATGTGAATGAAAATGGGTTGTATGGGTACCCACGAGTCTCCAGTTTGCAGACATGCCCATTTTATGATAACCACATGCAGTTTTGGGCAAGTCATAGTCAAGTCAGCACACTGACACACTGACAGCTGTTGTTGAGTTTGTGTTATGATTTGAGCATATTTTTCAAGCTAAATGCAGTACCTGTGAGGGTTTCTGGACAATATTTGTCATTGTTTTGTGTTGGTAATTGATTTCCAATAATAAATATATACATACATTTGCATATTTGCCCACTCCCATGTTGAGCAGAGTATTAAATACCTGACAAATTTAAGGTACATTTTGAACTGATAAAAGAAATTTGTGATTAACTTGCGATTAATCGTGATTAATCATGCACAATCATGCGATTAAATATTTTAATTGATTGACAGCCCTACTGAAAACTAAAACTGTCTTGAGTGAAACCATGCAAAGACTGTCAAAAATGTAAAATCTTGAAGGTACATTTTGAACAGACAAGAGATGTGTGATTAAGTATGGACAATCATGTAATTAAATATCTTAATCGATTGACAGCCCTAGTCATAAACAATATACACTGAAGATCTTAGATTTCTTAACTAACGCTCATTTTTGACCCTCATTTCCAGAGACGTCAAAGGTTCTGTGGGTGAAATCTGATTCCTCAGTTTTAAATTGCCGTGGACACAATGGCAATTTCAGGGTTGTTCAAGTTGAGACGGTGCAGGAGATCTCTCAGGCTTGTCGACCTTTATCTCAGCAAACATCAGAATCCCTATACAAAAAAGCAGAAAATGAGCTATTGATTTTCCGTTTTTCTTTTCCCCCCTCACTTTCTTATTCCCCTCCGGTATTGTCATTCTATAGTCTAAATGAAGGTCAGCATTGGTTTCCTTGTCACTGCCACAGAGATGCACAATAGAAATATAGCAATCCGTGTTTTTGAAAGAAAAAGGTCTTGCAAGACGTGAAGAGGTTGCCTTTTGTCTTTAGGGATTAATTGGCTCAATACAACTTTTCTCTTTAGAGCAACACCGTTTTCCGTATGTGTGCACACGGTATATGAACAGCGCATGCTCACTCATACGCTGACAAAAAGAATTTGCTGGAAAGAAACACCACTCAATAACAGGATTTAGGTTTGATAGGTGACATTTAAAGCTTAACGTTTCTTAAACAATCTGAAATCAAAGATTTGACAGCGGTGACCTCTGCCTCTAGCACTGAATGGGAGATTGATTTTATCAACTGCCATTTTTGTACCAAGTTTTTAATCTTAGTAAACTCAATATTATCAGTTTCAAACCTTCAAATCATGACCTGCTATAAATTACAGATTAGGAGCAGCAGATGTCCTCTCTCTCTCTGGCTGCGTGAGGAATCTAAATGTTTCTCTAATATAGACTGAACTGTCCCGGCGAATAAGGATAATAGCAGCGTCTTTCCCCTAAGGATGAGCCTAAATAATCTTTCATAAGCTATCATATCTACCTGGAGTTACTCCTCAGTACACGTACTGTAAGATCAAATTGTTTGTTACCTGTCTTAGTCCCGATGTGTCTGTAATCCTCTAAGCTCTCTCGCTATCTAAATCAAGCTGAGAGAAAAGAACAAAATTTGATGTTTTCTTTTACGCAGTCGCACCCACAGCGCGACCCAATCATCGACGTTGTGTTTCATTTGACCCAAGATTGTTTTCTTGTCGTCTAATAGGTGGTGGCAAAGATTCCTGTCATGATGTTGGGCACATCAGCGGGATCAAAACGCTTTCTTAAATCCGCGGCGACACCAGACTTGGCGTGCCTCTCTCATCTCAATTCATCACCTCCCCAAGGTGAGCGCGCTATCTTGCCAAATCCAACTCAGTGTTCAGTGCAGAAGCCTTTTTTGCATATTCTTCACACTTGTTTATGGTTTAGTGAGCAGGTCACTTCCCCTGCTTGCTTGAACAGCTGCTTCAGCGATGACCCCCCCCCCTCTTCCTAACAGGGGTTGGAGGAATACTCGTGTGCTGCTCCCTGTCAAGTTCTCCTTTGCTTGTGAGGCCTGCTGGTGACCTCATGCACAGCCTTTACTGGGGCCATATGAATAATTTATCCTTTGAATTTAGCCCAACCCTGACATTTCGATGTTTGATGCCCACAGGCTTTGGCTTTAACAATATAGATAGTGCTCCTTTCCTCTGTGCATCATCAGATAAAGTCTGAAAGCGCAGCCAGTGCACTCGATATCAAACCATGGATATCAGGGATGCTGTATGTTCCACACGCTGAATTCCTCTATTCTATTAACTCTTACCGCAGCATCTATACCCTTACAATTTGATTTTATATAGGTTGCGGACATTTGAGTTGAACATATTGTGTTCTGTCAATAGGAAGATGAGATAAGATGGGCATTTAATCATCGCCATGGGGACACACTTAGAGAACAAAATCAACAGGGAAGAATATTAATAGAAACGGAGCAAAATAAAGTCATGTACACATACACAAAAGAAGGAGAATGCAGAAACGGCAATTTTTGGAGTATCACCAGGTCGTCAAATAATTAGGAGGAAAACAAAGGACAGTATTGTCTTTGCATCCTTATTAGCACACAGAAAGAATATTGTTGGAGTCACTATTTCCCCCGAAGTTGAGGGGGTCATCTGAAAAATTTGAGTCTGTTTGGGGCCCTATGATTAATTACGTAGTTAAGTTAAAGTCACTTCAGGACAAATGAAGCATTCACCATTGATGAACACTGTCAGTGCATGTCAATACATTTTAAATCATTGTCATGCAGTTGTTTTGCATATTCTTTTGTTTATCATTAACTTATCCTTTATGTTAAAAAGGACACTTTGGTTATTTATTGTCATTGTATTATTATTTTTTTTATTTTGTATTATTATTATTTTCTTGTTTTAACATTTTGTGTAAAAACAATATATTTATTATTATTATTTATTTTATTTTTTTAACACAAAATGTTCATTGTATTTCATCGTACCTGCGATTTTTATGTTATACAGGGTTTTAAAGCTAGAGTGAAGATACTGGCATCATATGAAACTAAAGAAACCTAAGGAATCCATTGGTTGGGAGGCTAAATAACACTCCAAACTTACACTAAATTTTGGCGAGTAAAAACTGGCATGGCCATTTTCAAAGGCGTCCCTTGACCTCTGACCTCCAGATATGTGAATGAAAATGGCTTCTATGGGTACCAACAAGTCTCCCCTTTACAGACATGCCCACTTTATGATAATCACATGCAGTTTGGGGCAAGTCATAGTCAAGTCAGCACACTGACACACTGACAGCTGTTGTTGCCTGTTGGGCTGCAGTTTGCCATGTTATGATTTGAGCATATTTTTTTGCAGTACCTGTGAGGCTTTCTGGACAATATTTGTCATTGTTTTTTGTTTTTAATTGATTTTCAATAATAAATATATACATACATTTGCATAAAGCAGGCATATTTGCCCACTAGCATGGTGATAGCAGTATTACATACTTGACAAATCTCCCTTTAAGGTACATTTTGAACAGATAAAAAATGTGCAATTCATTTGCGATTAAATACTTTGATTGATTCACAGTCCTAAAATACACAAAAGATATGAAATAGACAGTTTCAGCTCTAAAGCAGGTTAAACTCCAGTTTGGTCAGTATGAATTGCATGAATCAGTGTACTACAATGCATAAAATACAGCAGTAAGAGTAAAATAGCAGTAGTTGCTCTAGAAGTGAGAGAGGGGGGTGTTTTTTTGCTATAGCGTGTGTTTAAACATTTGACCCTAACTCTTGAATGTATAGACACAAGCCCCTATGCCCTGGGCTCAGATGCTGTTGGATTAAACATGAAGAGCTGTCTGTTGCATATACCTAAGTCTCCTTTAGAGGAGTAGTAGTCTTCGCTGCCCTCTCTCGCACAGTGTCTCTCTTTAGCCGGATTTGTTGATGCACAGGTACAGTACTTATAGGTCTGCACCATCTCCACCTCTTCGCCCCGCATGATGACAGGTGTCAGTAGCTCCTCGCTCTGTCGGAAATCCAAACACCATCCCCTTGATCTTACTGACATTTAGCAGCAGATGGTTCTCCTTACTCCACCAGACACCCATTATAAGGAAATCATCAAAGAAGCGCTGGAGGGTACTTGATCCAGATCCAAACCTGAAGTCAAAGATGCAGCGTGTGAATCACGAGGGAAAGTGACCGTTGTGTATTTAAGAGTTTGTTTCTCCGATGGTGCGTATGGATAAATGCATTTAAAGGTGTACGATTTCAAGGGATCTATGAGCAGAAAACCAAACACAAACCAAACACTGGCTCTACAGAGTCATGTTTCTGCGTTACCTGAAGGCCGCCATTGTTCTCCAACACGTTTGGAAAGGGAGGAGTGAGCGAAGGGGTATTCTACTGGTTGCAATTTGGAACCTAACCACTAGGTGACACTAAATCCTACACACTGCTCCTTTAAAGACGACCTATTGTGCTTATTTTCAGATGTATACTTGTATTTTGGGTTTCTACTAGAACATGTTTACATGCTTTAAAGTTCAAACTGGCCCCTAGGCAGGTATTATGCAAATGTGTTACTTGGTGACATCACTAAGTCACGGAGGAAAAGGCGGAACGTTTCAGACAGTTCAGGAGCAGTGTTTCTGTGGAGGAGAATTCACCAAAAAAACTATATAACACACTAAAGGAAAGGGTTAAAAAACACTAAAATATAACAGGTCCCATTTAAAAAGAGTCAATTACAGAGCAAAAGATTCTTCGAGTGTAGGTCATTATATTGCACTGCACTTGTGAACAGTGACTATGGCTATGAACTCATTGCATCAGGCCTCACTTCACTATCATTTCTACGTATACTGTAGTTTTCTTTAATCTTTTGAAATAATATCGAAATAATGGCAAACAGCTTAGGATCATTACTGATCACAGAACATCCACAAGCGTTTATTTCCTATCTCTTTCCCCTCTTTGCTTTTTAACTGATTTCTTTCTCACGCAATCTGTGCATTTGTTCAGCATTTGACTTTGAATTTGCTTGGAAAAACTTAGTGAGATACTACTGAATACTGGCCCTTCAAGCAAAACCAGGATGCAAGAAAAGAAAAAATCGCAACCTTCATGACGGTAACTTCTTTTAAATATTCAGTACAGCTTGCCAAAGCCTTGGATGAGTTTTGTCACTGAACAATTGACATTACATACCCACCTATTCAGCCTCTCATACAAAGATAAAAATGTGATTGACTGAATGCCAGCTCTTAACCAGCTCTTAAACTAGCAGCCACTCAGCTGGTACAATGAAGAAGTTCTGTTTCAAGCATCTCACTTGGATCAACATCAGATGGCTCATGACAGGCTCACGTGGATTCTTTTCCTCATTGTTCTTTCCATCTAATAAAACTCCCCCTGAGTTTACTTTCTGAAAAGACTTTGAGGGACGTTTTCTAAAATGTTGTACTCTGGCATTTTCTCAGATCTGACTTTTTTTTTTTCTTTTTTTTTTTTTTCTCCCCAAGGACATATCCTCCCGCTGCCAAGACCTGTCAGGCAGGAGCATCTCAGAGTAAAGGGGTGAGAGGACACCAATTAGAAAGCCATCCTCGGCCAAGAGAGCCAGCGGCACAGCTTGCCACAGGAAGTGGGATGTCTGACTTCCTGCATGGGGTCACAGCTGTTTGCGGGGAGGTTACCGCTACCAGCCAATACGCGGCACCGTTTAGCGTCTGACGAGGCAGGCCTCATTTGAATAGCAAAGAACCATCTCAATGTCACCAATAAATTTACATGATTTCTTCCCTGCTACAGCTGGGATCAGAGTGGGGACTTTGCTGGAATTAGGGGAGCGTGACAAAGTCAAAAGAGCAAGACCAGCTCGTTTCAAGTTGGCTAGTTTTGAAGTAAAGATTATTATTTCGTTTAGGTACAGTTAGGTAGAATTTGTACGCATAAAAAACCCTCTAATCACCGATTTGTAGACACGAGAATACCATATACCTGCATGCACTGTACCTCGCAACCGATAAATATACTACTTTTTTTATCAGGCTTTAAAGATGAGCTGTTTTTAAGGCATTTTGCATTTGTTTTACAGCATAACAGTATAGAGTCCTGCAGGAATGAGTTCTAACACCCGGAAATGAGTTCGCATTTCAGCACTTCTGGTTCCCTCGTCTGGAAGTCAATGGCTGAAGAGATTTTAACATTTTGTTCTACAATATAAAATACATCAGTAAATATCCCACTCGTATTTTTTGAAGCTTTTACGTGTCTTAAAAAAGGTGGTTGCTTAGACTGGCTAAATGAGACTACAAAACGTCATCACGATAACTCTGAAGTCCGCCTTTACAGCCTCGTTGCGTATACTTATGCCCATGCGATCATGGTGTAGTTCGTCTATTAGCTTTTTACTTCTGGTGATTTCATTCACACTTCAACGATCATAAAAGTGGTGTTCATTTGTGAAGATTATCTCATGGAGCAAAACGTGTAAATATCATAAACGTGTGTTTGCCACAGAGCTTATTTTCTGCAATAATCCAAAATCCAATGGAAAAATCCCATTGGCTTTTTGTCAAGGGAACCCAGTGCGGTGCTGACTTCCTGGTTGGCCTACAAAAATGCATCATCACTGCACCACTTTATAGGGATACAGGAAACACACTGCAGTTACATGGTATACATCCTAAACAACCCAACACCCAGGACACTCAGCTTTTTGATACATTTGAAAGAATAGGCCATGTTACTGTAAAACATGTGGAGTTGTATTTGAAATGAAATTTTCTACGTTTTCAAAAACAAACACCATGTAAAATAACATAATGGCTACTCTCTAAAAGAAATTTATTTTATGTTTGTTTTTAGTGATTCTTTTTTTCAGAGTATACCTGTTAAGTCACTGAAATAATGGATGTTTGATTTTGGGAAGAACCTCTTCAAACATGAGACAAGTCATCAAAATCAAAAGGGCAGCTTCTCCAGTGCATAAGAGATTTAAGTATCTCGACCCGAGGTGGCGAACAACTGGAAGCGTGGCAGGGATGGGAGCGTGTGATTGGCTCCTGCTATGAGCAGCTGTCTAGAATGCCCATATTTGGTCTCAACCCAATTACATCCTCTGATCCCCAGTCACTGGGCTGATGCAGTCAGAACCATTAATCTCCCTGGCTGAGTACCATGCCATGTGTTAACAGCCAAGACCCCCACTCCACCGCCAAGCCCCACCACCAAGGTTGAAAGTCATGCCAATCATATTGACTCCTTTGACTCTGACGTCCCCTTGGGCTCGTCGTGATTATGGACAAACCTCTGATGACTGTGGAAAACACACAATGTACAGTAAACAGGAAGCACTCCAGTCGACGCCGTTAGCCTGGTATTTGTGGACCGAGGTTCAGACAGGAGTTACAGTGTGTGTTTTCAGATCTGTGATGAAGGTGTGCTGTGCCGAAGAGGGGATGGGAGGAGGAGGAGGAGGAGGAGGTCAAAAACATTTTTTCGAATCTGGGATGTTAACTACAAAATATCCTGGAGCTGTCAGGGACCAATTCCAACAAATCATTTTCAAAAGGGACAGTAGTAAACAGTAGAGCCTGTTTTTTTTTTTTTTTGCAACTGCCTATTTCAGAGAAATGAAAGGCACCTTCAGCTCACGGTCTACAAATGATTCTACCGACAAAGAGAAAAAGAAAGAACAAAAGATTTAAGCCATTTGTCTCTTTGCTTTGGCTTTCTAACAATTCCAATAACGAAGACCTTTCATTTAAACCTCTGGTTCCGTGTCTCACCAATAAATAAAAAAAGCAACCCATCAGATTGTTTTGACCTCTGATTGGCTTGTGTAACCGTGATTAATGCTCATAACTGGGGGGAATAGAAAGCCAGGCTAATGTAAAATTAGGGAGAAGTGGCTTAATCGGGGTCTGAATTACATGGACCCTCAGTTCCAGTTTAGTGAGCCCTTTTTGTTCACAAAGATTAAGGGAGGAGTCAGGCAGCCCTCCATTGTTCCGCTGAGAAAAGAAACTCATTTGCTTTGAACGATAAATGTCTTCCGAGCATAAATCATGTCCCCTAATCCCTTAACCAATGCCACGTAATGCAAATTGTCTCTCATTTACAGATCACACAAAAGAGACAATGGGGAAGTTTGCACACAGGGCTCGTAGCATTGTCCTTCCCGCTGAGGACAGATGGACTTTCACCTAAGATTGCGAGATAAAAGTTGTCTTGTGGGCTTTCATCATGTGTGCTCATTCGGCATCTCTCTTTGTACTGAATAAACATTTCTCACTTCATCTCGATTCAATTGCAGCCGAGACACAAGAAGGTTTTATTTTGCATGAAACATGAAACGAACGCTAAGACAAAACAGTAGGGTTAACTCGTTTTTAATAGGCCAGCCACCAACAACTTTTCACTTGGGTCTAACTTGGGTCTATTACACACCTTTTCTACCTCTACACACCATATGAGTCATTTCCCCAAGGGAGGCAGGTTGACATTTAGCTCTGTGTGTGCATGTACTCCATTTCTATTCCCATGACAATGGCGACTTTACAAAACATGCAAGCATCTGAATTTCTAATAGGGAAAAGGGATATTAAAAAGGAATAAAAAAAACGGTCCCCTATGAGCTGCTTCCTCATTAGCAAGAAGCTCCTAGATTTACAAAGTTTTTAGAGCATGCATGCATGATTTTTTTTTTAAATTTTCTTAATTTGAAAACAAACAAAAGACCACAAATACAAGTGGAGTGCGACACATCCATAAAACATTTATGCAATACAAAGTCAGAATATTGTATATCCTATATGATACCAGTGTTTCTCAATAGGAACTTTCAGTCTGTAGCATGGTGTGACCTTACCTTTCATACTAAAATAAACACCACAGGGCACGCTGAGCGGGTTTTATCGACAGCTCTTCGCTGTGTGATGTCCTCTCTGCTATAGCGGCTCCGAGGATAAAACGCAAACAAATAAAGCTTGGGCGATGGGCGTTTTTTGTGTGCCAGCAAAATCCCGTCGTGTATCTGTGGCTGTATTTGTGTGTCTGTGTGCTATGAGAGTATATAAAAGGAGTATGTGTGTGTCTGCGTAGCCTACAAGCAGGGGGCACGACCATGCAATATATTAAGATCAGTGTGTGTTAGTCTGTGTTTTGCTTTGTGTCTGCCTCTGTGTGTGCTTTAGTTGGTCCTCGAGGATCACATTGTTTTCAGAGGGCCATGTGTGTGTGGCTGCAACATCTGCTTTGAGCGGGTGATCCATCTCCTCTTAGCTGCCATATAACAAGTCATGAGGGATTTTATTCAATGAATGCCCAACACAGAGGGCTCCATCATAAAACTTACCGTCTCACAAGGGCATAGTAGAGGTTGTGCATTTTACGTCTTACAACTAAGTGTTAATTCAACTGGTTTCTTACCAGTAATTAAAGTCTTTATCAGAAACAATGCTCCTCTTGTTGCAAAATTCTTTTTTTTTTTTTTTACAGCAAACAGTAGCTGCATTTTAAGTTGCTAATAAGAGAGTCTCAGCACTGTTTGGTAATAACAAAATATCCCCTGCTGCTTATTATCATTAGCGTCATTCACGCATGGTGTACATTTCAGCATGTTTGCACAGCAACCGTGTCAGCAGTGCACTTCCAACGCTGGCAGCATAGCAGGAGTTAAAAGTAAGCTTTCATCCCTTCTTTGGATAGAAGACTGTTTTTAAATGCCCCTGGCTTTCTTCCGAGCTCCTAGCCTCAAGCCTACGGGTCTAACAAGCATGATGCTTTGAGGATTGACTTGTGATTCAACCCAAATTTACAAGCTGATTACTATGCAGACACTGAGTCAAGTCGAGTACAAAAATGTGCTCCTTATTTTTACCAACAATCTTTTGGATGTCCAGAGAATTAGATGGCGTGCATGTCTGTTTGTGTGTCTGTGCGAGCATGTATTTAATGGGCGCCAGCTGAAACTTTGATGTAATTGATAAAAGAAGCTGTTCCCCTAATCCTAATGGCACAATTCCTTATGATCCTTTATGCACAGACTTGCAGAGGATCAAAGAAACAGAGTTTTGCCCCAGGCGATAAAAGATGTATTAAAAATGAGTTTGAAGGATATATTAACAGGATAAAAATCCTGCAATTTATTCAATTGATAAGTTAGGCATTGCCTGTAGTTCACAGTCTATTTTTATCATTCACAAATAAAACTGCGCCGGTAACTACTAAACCAACTGTTCTTTGTTATGACTAGAAACATGCACTTTCCTCTGTCTCTAATGAGCTGTTTTTCAAAGTAAAAGTCACAGTGGGCATGGGCTCATCGTTTGTCACATGTTCCCAATTGGATGATATGTGTGGGATTCATATATGCTGTATATGACCATGATGTGGCTACAATCTCTGCATGTGGGGATTTTTTAATCTGATGTCTTTCATCACCCACGCGGACAAAAAGTGATGTCAGGCATAAACCAGCTGAGATCAGTGGTGAATTTCTCACTCGTGTAACAAGTCTTCTCTCCAATTAGGAGAGGCCGTCCTGGGACCCTCTCTCTCTCTCTCTCCTGGCTGGCCGTGCCTCATTCCACATGTTGGATCTTCGTCCTCCAGGAGATTCAGCCTCTCCTCTTCTCTCTCTCTCTCTCTCTCTCTCCCTCTGTGTGCTTGTTTCATTCTCCAATCTGTGTGAAGGATGTGCTTCAGTTTTGCTTCTTGTGTGTTTGTGTAGCGGCTACAGGCTAAACCTGTCCTCTCTCCAGGTTACATGGTGCATTTATGTGATGTTTGCTGTATGGCACATGATGAATTTCCGAAAGCACTATTAAATATCTATCCATCTGGTGGAGAGGAGGTCGCGTGGCTCAGGCTCTAGCTGGAAGCTGCTTGACATCCTCCCGCATCCATTTTCTTCCTATATGTTTACATTATATGTATAATTTCTGTCATTTGGATTATACTGTAATTTTATTATGTTGATTATTCTGAAAATGTGCATTGATGCGTGTCTGTCCATTCGGGGAGAAGCATCTCTCTGTAGCTCTTCCTGAGGTTTCTTCCATTTTTCCATGTTAAAGGACCAGTGTGTAACAATTTATGGGGATCCATTGGCAGAACTGGAATATAATATTATTAAGTATGTTTTCTTTAGTGTATAATCACCTGAAAATAAGAATCGTTTTGTGTTTTCGTTACCTTAGAATGAGCCGTTTATATCTACACAGGGAGTCCGCCATGCTGCACCACCATGTTTCTACAGTAGACCAGAACGGACAAAAAAAACTCTGTTAACTTTTCCTACTTGGGACGGAGTCAGTAACGTTACTTGCTCTCGTCGCCGCCGCTTTCTCTCTCTCTTGCTTCACCACTCACTTCCGACATACACACACACTCTATACTCTGCTCCAAATGGCTCTAGAGAGGGACATTCACGTTTTTGCATCGGCCACCGTAGCTCTCCAACACGCTTGGCACACGGGAGAGACTTCGGTTGTTTGCAATCTTCTCACCTCACCACTAGATACCACCAGATCCTACACACTGGACTTTTATAGGAGTTTTTTGGGGGGAGTTTTTCCTCATCCTCAATTTGTATTGTTTACAACTTACAGTATACAAAAATGAAATTGACAATGAGCATACACTCCTATCAACATAGAAGCATTAACAGCAAGCAATCCAAATATACCTTCCCAAGTAAGTGCAGATGTAAGGACGGAGCAGAATTTCACAAGAGAAAACAAAAGATTGCATTGCATTTTTTTTTTTTTTTAAACTTTATCATGAAACTATATCGTACAAAATCAGACATCCTCAGGTTCGAATCCAGCTTGCGGCCTTCTGCGTGGAGTTTGCATGTTCTCCCCGTGTTAGCGTGGTTTTCTCTGGATTCTCCGGCTTCCTCCCACAGTCGAAATACATGCAGGTTAGGTTAATTGTTGACTCTAAATTGCCCGTAGGTGTGAATGTAAGGTAAGGTAAATGGTTGTCTGTCTCTGTGTGTCAGCCCTGCGATAGTCTGGAGACCTCTCCAGGGTGTACCCCTCCTTCACCCAATGTCAGCTGGGATCGGTTCTTGCTCCCCCGCAACCCTGAATAGGATAAGCGTTTACATATAATGGATGGATGGATAAAATAAAAAGAGATATTAAGAAACAAAGAGAGAAAAAAATTGCATTTTAAAATGGCACACTAGACAGATCACCAAATAATAGATTAAATGATATATAATAGACAAGCTTTTTTATTATTATTTACGTGTTTTAGAGACAGCATTAGACTGATAAAAGATTTTCCAACTTATAATCACAATATGAATACTGTATCCACAAAAATGGCTTCTATAAGAAGTAAACTGGCTGTGAGGGTGAAAAAAAATCCCAAAGTCACACAAAAGGCCTGAGTTGTCGTTCTGTCTTGGGCAGAGTGATTCCAGTGGCTGAGGAATAGAGTGAGACAAGTCCTGGTGAAATAGGGTGCTGCTCCCTCACAGGTGATCTATAGTTTGTCAGCACCAATCAGCCTGGAATGGGAGAACAGTCCATTCATCTGCTCATGGCTTATTGAAGAGGGTGGGCTGCTTTTGAATGCCTCAAGCCCACAGCTCCTTCCAGAGGCACTATTGGATTGAGCCTATTTATCTTCCTCTTTATCAGTTGAGAATGCACTTTTTGATTTATACGTCCATATGATTCTTCTCACTGTGAAGAATTCCCCTACATGCAGCAGCAGGGCTTGAGCTCCTGAGCATGAGAAATAGTTGCAATGAATATGTCTTACTGACATCGAGTAAATATCAACAGGAGGTCTCTGCGAAACAGATGTAAATGGCATTACCTCAGTAGTTCTTCCAGACTTAAGTGCATGTGATTAAGATGCAGATGATTTTATACAGAGCAAATATATGGTGTTTTTAGATGCTCTGAAATGGAAACATATGCATATTACTTAGATTTGCATTTAGACAAGGCATCTCAAGGTCGACAGAGGATTCCAGTATAACATCATAGTACTACCAGTGAATTTGTTTCAGAACCACATGGTTGTAGGTGTAATGATGCACTGCAAGATATTTTAGATTACATTAATCCCAGTTTTTACGCCACAAATCTGTTGAGTATCCCTTTTGCCTGAATGCACCAAAACATCTTTACTCATCTCACTGCACATTCAGTTAAATAAAGCAATGTCTTTTGTCGCCACTGATATAATAAAGGAGATATTAAAGCTGTGGGAGTCAGGTTATTTTTGGACATTTTGGGGCAAAGATTCCTAAATAACTTTTGTGATTTAAGTGGTACCCCAGGGTAGGCAGTTTTCTGGAAAAGGCAAAAAAAAAAAAAAAAACACCAGACTTTGAAAATACAGCCGTCATCCTGAAGCTCTCCTTTCTGTCCTAAGCCCCTCCCACCAGACGAGCACAGGCAAATGCTCGCGTTTTATACATTAACCCAATACATCCTCATCTCAATTGATCACATAGCCGTCTGACGCTTTGTCAGGACTCTTTGGCGTCACATTCTAACGCACTGTGTAGCCCAGCGCGTCAAACTGTTGGTTTCACACTGGACACGAACAGCGGTCTCCTGGATGAAAGCCCTGTGTTTGTTGGACCCGCCCGCCATCTCTGAAACGCTTCGCCTATATTGTCAGACTTTATTTTTGGTTTTATACCTTATATGTAATATTTAACATTGGACATCTGACATTTTGAAGACCTGTTTTATATCATCAATTGATTGTTGGTCCATTTGTAGTGGTGATGATGGTGTTGTATTGTTTCCTTTCACCTGCCCGGGGACTAGATGGAAATTAGCTAGTAGCTAAATCTGGTACAAAGCATTTTTTCTCTTTTTTGAGATTAATGTATTTTCGTACATGGTCCCTGATATTAATACATTTAACAAACTAAACTAAACTGATAAGTCTGTCTTCATTTTTTGTGTTGCTTTGTAGTGTAGGCAGTTGCTGCCAATGCTGGAATATCAACTCTTCCTTCAGGATATTCCACCGTTGACTCAGGCTTTCACTGAAGGGACGTGCATCTGCATTTGTAGACCCACCAATAGAAACGCCCTCTCTCTGAAATGATTTGTGATTGGCCAAAGTCTCCGGTCATGGGCTAGATTTTCTAAAGCCTGAAAACAAAACAACTTGAATTACAATATGCTGAAAGGTTATTGTGCAATTTTTGCCCAATGATGCCAAAAATATACTGCCTACCCCAGCTTTAATGCATCCCAAATTTTGCTGACTCATAGTTTGTGGTTAATACACTGTTTTATAATGTGTCATTTCAGCCAAGTAATTTGGTCAAAGATGTGCTCCAACTGAGCCGATGATTCCCATAAAACACAACTAGCCATGCTTTATTGGTTGCCATGCCAATTCTTGTGGAAACCGGGGAGCTTGTTAGTAATATTGTTGTGCTCCCCTTGTCTATTATGTATGTGTGCCCCTTCAAAGAAAACCTTTCCTTGGAACATGTGTTTGGAACCACTGTATCAAAGCCACACAACTACATATTGAAGAATAGTCATTCGCTATGTATTTATAGCCATTATTATCGGGGAGGGACATTATTTGTCAGATATGTAACCTTTCTGGTGTTGCCTATGACTGTATCTAGGGTTGGGTATGACACACTAGCTGATCCATTGTGGATCTAAATTTGGAAAAAATGCCACATTCTTTCAAACTGGAAAGCAGATTAAATAATACATTCGGATTGGATAAAATGCTTAACTCCAACCACAGCTGCACCAGCGTATTTCATTACAACATTCTTGCCAGTTCATGACTTCTCAAGTAGTCTTTAATTTTGCTAGCTGTCAGTTATTCATGAGAGGCTCCCTTCCTCTTCCCGTTGCATTCAATGATATTAATGGTTACACTAAAGCTAAAGGCAAAGACAAGGCAAAGAGTAAGTGGTTACAGTGGAAAGAATGATAGATATGCAAATAGGCAGTCAGATACAAACACAATAAAAACATTGGTAACCATTTTTAATAACCATCATTAATAAATGGTAAATTGATAGTTAATCAAACTTTAGTTAAAACTGTAATTATTTTACTGTTAACAAACAACGGCATTAGACTTATAAAAGCAAGTAAAGCAGTAATGACTATAAGAAAGCAGGCTATGGTGGAAATTGTCATGGGTAATGTGGTACCCGGTGCAAAGTTGGGAAATTAATTAGCATATGATTAAACCGCTGTCTTGTTAAATATGATATCTGGAGCTAACAGGGAATTGTTAGTTTGTAGGTCTACACATAATAACAACATTTTTGAATGCGGGGTGCACGGCTGACACTTGCAGGGACAATTAGATGCTATTAGATTTTAAATTGGATTAGACACTATGTAACAGGACATCAGAATACAACAAAATAAAAAAATTACAAGCTAAAACAGCTAAAATAAACATTTACCCAGTGATAATTAAGCAGAATTGGAAATTTCAGTCAAATTAACTAATTGATCAAAAACACATTTCACTTCAGATTATTCATATTAAGTCAGGTTGCTACATTCTTTACTAACCCTTACAGGGAGGTCTTGTTGTTCTCTCAATTATAAAACCCATTATTATGGGTATTTTAATGATGCTGTAGGCATGATGTGCTGACAATACAAACCCATAATCACTGTAACGAATGCCCTCTCACGTATTAACTGCCGTCCTTTATAAAACTGGCATCATCAGAAATGGGAATGTGTTCATTTATGGCATCAAGTGAAATGTCATCTGCTCTCATCAGTCATTTAAATCCTAAGGCACATTATAGTCACCTTTATATTTCACATGTGTGCTATTGGATGTTTCAAGCCAGAGCAAGGCAACCAATGAGCACTAAAGTTTTATCAGTGTCATTATTGAGCTGCCATGGTGACAGCTTTTGGAAAAGCACCTGAATAGTGTTGCTGTTGGTTTCAGTTAAATAAATTCCAATCCACCACAGTTGTCTCTTACTGTGAACTCGACCTTATACCACACCTCGCCACGCCGTGTCTTCCAAATTTAGCCCGTGCCCTCTGTGCTGCTCGGCACCAACTTTTTAAAGTAATTCGAGATTTCATCTTAAAAGAGTGGAATTTACTGCATTGCCATAAAAGCAAGCACTACCAGAGAAGCACAATGCATGTTCAATAAAACAATATGAGATCATAAAGGGTGAGCGATAATGCATCTCGGAAGCAGATTAAATGAAAATCAGGGAACCAATAAGGCTTGTAGTAATGTACTCTGACAGGCTGGCTATAAAATGGGGCAGACACTACATAGCAGCATGGCATACCATGTTTTAAAAAAAAACCAAAAAAGAAACGATTGAAATTACCTCAGATAGCATGACTTAGATTTAAAATTAATAACTGTCTGGTAACACATTTTGTATTCATTTTTGAAAAAGAAAGAGGATATCAATAGGTGTGTAGTTTAAGCTATCGAAAGGTAAAGAAATGTTGCCACACGCTAAGGTCACCTTATATAGAAGTATTTTAATTATACCTGATTATTTGTAATACCATAAAAGCTCTGTGGGTCCAGTAATGGATTTCAGACACTACAGATAAGGCCAGTGGCAAAGGCCTCAGCAGGACATTGTGTTTGCGGCACATACAAAACTCTTTGTGAAATGTGATTATAAGTGTCATTCCATTCTCAACCTAGTCGCCAGAAAAAATGTTGGCATTGTACGTTTCTGCAAACAAAAGTTACGCAATTGTAACTCTAGTTCTATAAGCACAGGCGGAGCCCTCTACTGGTCTCTATGGGTAATAATCTCCTCCAATCACGAGCATGCATTTGCCAACTGAAAATTTGCATGAACGCCAATCAGGACATGCCGAGACGAGCTGGAGAGAATAACCCAGTCTCAGTGTCCTGTTCATCCATTCTGTTAAAGCGTAGTTACGTTGCCAAAAAAAGGAAAAAGCTGTGACATCCCGCCTCGGCCCTACTCTGCCACCAACTCTCCAAAAACAGAAGGCTGGCCCACGGGGCGCCAACATGAAAAGGGCCGAGCCGGGGCTCACTGAGTTCACTGAGATGGTGAAAGAGGGGGCATTTGGCTGGGAAGACGCCAGCAAAACACCCAACACACCCAGATTGTTAGCAGCTGAGCCAGCTGCACTCCCAGCTGACCGCAGAAGCAGGTGGGCCGGGGGGCACGCAGGGATAAGATTTGTCCATGTGACCCTAAAACCTGACACGGCTTGTTCTTCGTGGAAGCGGGGGGCTGCTTCTGCCGCGGCGAGATGCCGCGGAGAGATGCTGGCGGTGGACTTCTGCAGCACGCTAATGAACCTGATGAGATGTTGTACTCACCATCATCTGCAAAACGGAGTCGTTGTCCCAGCGGGGATGACCTGGAGGTGATGGCAGAGGTTATCATCTGGCGTCATTTATCTCGAGCTCCGGCTCACTCATATTGTGGCAAAGCATCACAGCCGGCATTGGACAAAAAGGATAGGATCTGTACGTATTTGGGTAGACACGTCCTGATTGGACGGCTACGCTTATGCAAATTTTCAGAGGGCGAATGTGTGCTCGTGTTTGGAGGAGAGTATTACCAAGAGAGTCCAATATAGTGCGAAGCCTGTGTGCATTAAAACCATGAGATATTTTGAATGACAACGTTTCTGAACCAAAAATATGTTTCATAACTACATGTACGTTTCATATAAGGCTTGCAGAAACGCACAGACGGAAAAGTAAAGTTAAAGTTTAGATTCAATAGGTTTGAAGGTCTCATCATGACACAACGAGCATTTTAATGGCAGCCCTATTCACAAGGTGCAGGACTGAGACGCAGATCCGTGCAGTTTTTCTGTCTTCATCATTCCATGCCCAGAGGTATCAAAGCCTTTCTCTTTGTTGCCATGGAAACGTTTTACCCTTTACATTTCCTATTGTCACTTGCGTTTTTTGTGCTTGTCCGTCTCAATGAGGCAGAGTTCTGATGGTTTTCACCATGAGACACTCACAACAGGGTTGTAGGAACTAATGAACTCTGAGACATATGTCAAGTAAGCTATCGTGGGACCTTGGCTCAGGGAAATAAACATTCATTCAAAGGGAAATTCAATAGCATAGTGGTAAAAGAATATACATTCAGATGGAGAAGGGAACATGAATCTGAAAAGATGAGATGTGATTATAGTCAAACCATTTAATAAGGTCCAGCAACCAACGTTTTGACATAAAGCATGTATTTATCAGAGTGATAATAGGCAGTGGAGCTGTAGAAAATGCCTCCGCACAGTTAATAGCTGCCTCTCATAGGATAGACATGTTCTGGATGGTGCTCATGTCCAATGCCATGTTTTCACCGCATATATTAATACAGTTTATAGCATAAAATATATCTTTGAGGAAACAATCATAAAACACACAATGGATTAATTTCTCAAAACATTCATATAGAAAACAAGATAATTTTTTTTTCCTCATTTAATCCATAGGGCTCAATTGTGTTCAGTGTATAAATCCAGTAGCTTTCTATGTGTTACAGTTTGTTTACAATCTCCCCTCCTCTTGGGGATGAGGACATCTTTTCAATACAACAGAATTTCAAGGTAGTGGCCGATCCATGATTTGTAATCGCATGCCATCGCATACTCAAGATTCTTAGTGTGAATAGCAGCTATGTTCTGCAATTCTCGGTTTTAGAGCTTGTTTAGTTTGGCCGACATACACCAGACTACAAGGACATTTCAGCATATAACATGAGTGAATTGCTTCCCCATGTGCGTGGTTGTGTGACTTTTGCATCAGTGGAGTTAAGGCCTTTGCACACCAAGTCCATATTTTGCATCCGAAATTGTCACACGTTTGAAAATAAAAACGATCTCACATTTCATCAATCACGTTTAAACACCATAGCTGAAACTTTCATCAATCATTAAAGTTTTTGGAAGAGGTTTGATTTTCTACATTTTTCACATCCGTCAAAAGGCAAAAGAGTGCAAACATCATCATCCAAAATGGTATCTGATGAACATCCACTCTGTAGGATGTGTATGTAGGAAAGATTAGTAGTGATTGTGCTCTAGGCAGCTAAACGATAGCTTCTTGCTTATGTCATTCATTCTTTAGCCCTGTTTGGGACTAGCTCTATCCATTGTACCCACATAATTAATTCAGTTCTGTCTCATATTGTAAAATTTCCACAACAAATAGCATGATAAAACGGATCGGTCTCAGTCTGTGCACAGCTTTTGTGCACAACGTTTTTTATCGGATGACGGATTAAAAAAACGCAATGCGAAAAATATGGACTTGGTGTGCAAAGACCTTAAGAGCAGTGAGCACAGTGACCACACCGATAAAGGCCGGCAGGGGGAGATGATCCATCATCCATCCAACTTCCCATGGTTGTTATAAATCACTTGATAATGACCCAGATGACGTCAAAAAAGAGATCGGCAATTTTATTGACAGTGTTTTCAAAGGAAGCTGGATAACAGAAAGAGAAAAAGACTTCCTTTGCATAAAACATCCAATCTGTCCAGCATTTTATGGCTTGCCTAAAATCCATAAATCCCTCCGAATGCTCCTTCGAGCCCTATAGTGGCTGGTATTGGCAGTTTAATGGAACCTCTGTCCCAATTTGTTGTTCATTTTATCAGAAAACAAACCACTTTCCTGGATGACACAACTGATATTTTGAATATTGAAGATTTTGGTTGCAATGACACAGAACTTTTCATGACTTTTGACACTTGTACACCCCCTAACATTATCACATATCATTATCAACCTTATCACATTATCATCTGTGAACGACCTCTGTGGCGTCATCTAGTTTGCCGGGTGATTCATTTGTCTGTGCTCTCTCTGCAGGTGATCGTTAGAACAACCTGGGAATACCTGAGGGTGATCTCTGGTTATTTCAATCTGGTTGCAGTTTACAGGCTTCTCTCTAACTCTCCACTCTGCTCTGGCTTTACTCTCTCCCATTTAGCTTGGTTATGCTGCTTTAGTTTCTTACTTTGCTTTTACGTGCACCTTTACAACAAACGCGCACACACTACCGACCCCACTGATTTCCACACTCCATAAGGTTAACATTGTAATTTGGCTTAATTTGGTGTAATCTAATTGAATAAGGCTTCTTCTGTTAAACTTTGCCATGGTGCATCTCCCTTTTGTTATCGACGTCTGAGCCAGGTCATAACAAATGTCAATGCTTCAAGGACACGGGTTACCCTACTACATATATAGACTCACTGTGTGTTCCAATACCTATACTACCATACTATTTAGTATGCCAGAAAAAGATTTAGTATAACCCAATACAGAGTATGTCAAATGCAGTATGTCAAAAATATCAGGATGTCCAGCAACATTCAGTCATATTTTGCAGTATGCAAGCTAGCATGCTTTTCTGGCTTTTCTGACCCACAATCCTTTGCACAGCAGTTATATGAACAAGAGGGCCAAAGTTTAAGGGGCAATGTTATGACAAAGTAGTAAGTTCCAATTGTATGCATACTGATTGCAACAGTACATACTTTGTAAGGGCAGCTGCAGTATGTACTAAAAGTAAAAAGAAAAAGTATGCAATTTGGAACGTAGACTCTCAGCGTAGCCTATCAGAGAGTAGTGAGCATAGGTAGCCAGTCCCTATTGGACAAAAAGAAGAAGAAACAGAAGTCAAAGGCATACTTAATACCTATATTTACACACACACACACACAGGCCCAAAGACCTTACATGTACAAACAGGATTTATACGCATAATATATTTAGAGATACCAGGGCGAGCGGCTGCCTCATTGGATGGCGCTCCGAGCAATGGGGGGTTCGATGCCTTGCTCAAGTGCACCTCAGTAGTGCCCATGAGGCAAACTGGCACCTCTCCAGCTACCAGTCCACACTGCGTACTCCAAACCAACGACCCTTCAGTTCCCAAGATAAGTCCCCACGGACTGAACTACTGCTGCCCCAAACGCCAAATGCCATACTTCATCAAGAGTTTCCTTTTCCACTGTTTACAATCCAGCGTCTGGACAGATAAAACAAACAATAGGAAGTTGTTTCCTGTGAAGATGGAAGTTTATTTTGAAAATACTGTATGCGTGTAACATGCGTAAATTGACAAGTGTTGCTGGACATTCATAGGAAAATGAACGAAAAAGGAGGAATAACTTTTTCGTAAGAAATCATATGAACCATTGTATGAGGATACGTTGAAATATTGGCACGACCTACAAAGCGATCCGTCTTTGAGGGATATCTTTTCCAAACCCCCACTAACTTCCTTCTGTCTCGTCCATTCGCATAGGGAAGAAATTCTAAAGCCAACATCCCTGGGCCTGTGGTCTGGTGTATGTTGGCCGCCTAAGAATTGCAGAACATAAGACTGCTATTCACACTAATAATCTTGAGTATGCAAAGGCATGTCATAATGGGAATACAAATCATGGAACTGCCTCTGGGTATTGAATACGTCTTCTTATCCCCTAGAGGAGGGGACATTGTGAACAAACTGTTGCACAGAGAAAGCTACTGGAGTTATACACTGAACACAATTGAATCATATAGATTAAATGAGGAAATTTATGGATCTTATTTTCTATGAATGGTCTGAGAAATTAGTCCAATGTGTGCTTTATGATTGTTTTATGATATTCTGTTCTATTTTTCTAGCTGTTGAACTACAGTACAGCCTGTGTGAATATAACATCACGGTGACATAACTCTCAATCACAAAGACTCCTGACAGGGAAGGGTATCATTTGGCCCCATTCAGCAGAGCTTTTCTTGTTGATTACTGAGTGACTCATCATTTTGTTGAAAATTGGCCTTCAATTTTGAAAGTATGTGTGTATGCATGTGTCTGTCTTTCTAAAAAAGAAAAAAAGATGGGGTTGATATATTTTCAGCTTTACGACATATTAGCACCATCTAGACGTGACTTGTAATAAAAGTGCAAACTTCCCCCGAGATGAGTGTCCACAAAACAAATCTGTGAAGACAATCACAGCAACATGAGTATTAAATTACTGAAAGATAACAAGGATGAGATCTTATTGTTTGTAGTAATAAGCTCATATTATGATTAGTAGCATGCACTGAGGCAATATCTCTAACTGGTTGTATGGTGTTAGTTAACTAAATGTAGAAATCATTACATAGATGAAATAGGCCCGAAATACAAAACCTATCCAAACCACTGATTGTCCATCACCAAACTTGTAGAATTTGGTTTAACAGAAATGAAACAATAGCCGTATTTCCATTCAAATATGTGTATTTTCCATTAAGCCTTAAATCTGCATTAAAGATAAACATGAAATGCATCCCTGAACACAGAATCACGTGACGGAAAGAGCTGCTGCTGCTTATTCCACTAAGAATCAACAACCCAAATGGAGGTTTGCAACCTTCAACTTGTGCGACACTGCAATGCAGACACTTTAGCCTCATACAGGTTTTCTCACCTCTTCATCAACTCCAGCAGGCATTCCGGTGTGCTCTTGTGAAAGCGGATGTGCCGAAATATATGCAGTGGAATTGTAAGATTTCCACAGTTTAGAAACCTTCACAATCACTGTTCTCCCAATTAGAGCTACAATCCTTTGTTTAAATTGATATCTGGATTTAGGTGAGAGGAAGGAAAAATAAGATTGCTTTAATGAAGGTATGGCAGTGAAAGGAGCCTGGCTAAAGTTCAGGACAAGAATTAAATAATGAAATATGTTTGAGGATAAAAAATCTGAGTCTCTGGATAAGAACCACAGAGTCTCAGACCTCAATTAATTACTCAAAACGGCTACCTTCACCTTGACAGCAACCATATTACACCACACAATGTGTTCCTTCATTTAACAAAGCAACTCACAATCTCTCCGAATACTGTAACTTGGACAAAAAGCTCTCCCCCGCAGCTGACCCCTTGCCATCACTCTGAAGACTCTTTCAAAGGCCGAACTCGTCCTGTAACCAATAAATGTAATTAAGTTGAATAAATGAATGAGGAAATGATCACTTTTGTGTATTTTTGTGGAAAAAATTGCCAAGAACATACTGATGGTCAATCACAGGTCATTTCAGAGAGATTGGCTGAATCCAGATATACTACATATTCACAAACTTTCCATTCACCCAGCTTCAACACAACTTTATTATGCAGCGCTGAAGGCCAAAATGACTGCATTTTTACCTTTTATGAAAAGTTTCTTCTACTAAATAGAGTTAACACTAAGTAAACTATCATGCAGTGTATTAATCAGCAGAGAGACACAAAAGTGATATTCTGCAAAAAAAATTGCACAGCCTACATAGCATATTGTATAATGTGTGACTTGCTTGCCGTTCTAATAACAATAAAGACACTCTATTGCAGGTGCTTAAATGTTGCCATCCACTCGATCTTCTGTGTGGTAACTTCATCCATTTCTTCATTTATGAGCTAGAATGAGATGGAGGTGAATATAGAAACAGGTTTCCACAGCTTTGGAGGACTCAGCTGGAGGCTAGATGCAGACCTGGAGATAGGTGCAGGCAGGGGGTCTATTAACGCTTAGGGGAGCCAAGCTTGACAGCTCCTTACTCATCTGGGCCCCACAGGGAAGCTTGTTCTCGCTCCGGCACTGTTGTGATGGTCAATACCAGTGCTTCCAGGGACACCTGGATGTGGGCTGGGATATTCGGTCATTGTAACTATACTGCTCCATCTGGGATTTAATCCAGTGCAATACTGGAGCAGGGCAATCTTTTTTCTTCCTTCATTTTTTTTTTTTTTTTGCTGAGCTCAGACAAGAGCAATAGGCCATAGAATATTAATGTAAGTACAGTGCATGTCAACCTACAGTGCAATTGAGGACTTCTGTATGCAAAGCAATATGCAGTAATCATGAGACCATCGAGCACATTGTTCTCGTTATGCGGAGACTGCTAGAGGCTATGGAGCTATCAAAAGCAATAATGTCATGCTATCTCAGTTTGGCTGTTTTGCTCTGTATGTTACAGATATGATTCAAGAACAATGAGGCAAGTTGATAATTGTACAAAATATTATGCTCATGATGAAAAAGCGTGGATTTGTACTTGAGTTGCAATTGCATGGGAGTTAGTTTATTATTTATTAGTATGTTTTCCTCGTGACAGTCACTCTCATAACAATGTTGATGACATTATTCCACAAACAAAATTTAACAACCACATGATAGCTAAAGTAGCAATGGCAAAGATTTATCATCTACAACAATTGAACGACTAGCCGCTGCTGTGAATCAATATGGTGCACAGACATAATACGATTTTGTTTTATTTAACTCAGCAAGGTTGGAGCTGCTACCTATCATGACAGCTAACTAGCTAAGCTTGTGACTTCAGATATTTTCTCCCGATGCTACTTTTTATATCAGAGTGTAGCTAACTCCAAGTAGCCTATTAATTCAGAATGACTCTTTTCGTCCCTGTCAAATATATGTCGATTCTGTAAAGCTATTGTGAAAGCACAATTTGTTTACTGTTCCGCCATGAAAAAGATTCTAACGTCAAAACATTAGTTCTGCATCACATTTTAACCCCCGTTACGCAACGCGTTCTCATCCCAACTCGTCACATACTGACGCTTTGTCCGACTCCTGTTTAAAGCAGCAGTATAGGTAGATTTTTAGCAAATATGATTAAAACAAGTTATTTTGATAAAAAGATCACTATATGCTGAAAGACAGGGATCTGAAAACAATCAAATCATCAAAAAATTTGAAAGTTTGTGACCCGGCAGCCATGTTGAGATAGGATGAGGAAGTACTAAGCACCGCCCACCAGCCGGAGCAAACTTTCTCATTTTACAGCTAAACAGTCACTACAAGATGTTTCTGAAAACCTTTCAGGTGAGAAATAGGCATTACAGTAAAAGCATATTAATTCATATTTGATCAGCGCTGCCTAGTTTGACCATTTGATCGGAGTTTGTGAGTGATTGACAGCTGCTTCCATTGAATAAACAGCCAATAGGAACGCTCTCTTTGAAATGACCTGTGATTGGCCAATGTCTCCCGTCACAGGCCAGATTTTTTAAAGCCTGAAAACAGAGCCATGAGGAGGTGCAGAAGTCTAACTATCTCTTACTTGAATTACAATATGCTGAAAGGTTGTTATGAAATTTTTCATGCCAAAAATATTCTGCCTACTGGAGGTTTAATGTTGTGAATTAAACAAAAACAATTGATTAGGTTCAGGGTTTAAAACCACTATAGATTGGTTTAGGGGGGGAAAAAACATGGTTGGGCTTAAAACTACTATGTCTGTACAGTGAAAATGCCACTGAACGTTGTGAACACGAGACATAAACAAACAGCTGATTGTAATGTCACACACAGGACACAAACAGCGATCTCCTGGATAAAAGCGCTATGTTTGTTCGTCTCGGAAACATCGTTTGTTTTTCTTTTCGTCCATGTCAAATATCTGTCCATTCTGTAAACTTACAGGCCGTCTGTCTGAGTGAACACCATTACTATTGTGAATGCACGATTTGTTTACTGTTTCGCCTTGAAAAATACTCTGATGTCACAAATTTTGTTCCATATCACATTTTCCCCCCAGTCATGCGTGCCCCACCTGCCAAAGTAATGTAAAGTAAAAGTAAAAAACAATTGTACTTGAGTTTTGATGATCTTTTACAATTTACCTGTTCAGTTATGTATTGTACTGTATTTATTCAAATGATTATTTATTTCATAATCTGATATTGGTCAGTTTGGAGTTCCAAATCTGTGTCCAGTTAACCAGCAAAATATTTAGTTCACATTATTTTATTTAAAAATTGCCAAAATGCATTAAGTTAAAACAGCAAAGAAATATCCAGAGAAGCAGTGCCTCTATATGTCCAGCCTGTAAAGTTTATCTGCATTGGCGCATTTGAAAGATAAGCTCCTAGACAATAACACTTCTGTAGAAGCAAAGCTGCCGCATGACTGAGAAATATATAAATAAGTTTCTACAGTATGTGTCAGGTGAATTGTGTGTGTGTGTGTGTGTGTGCGTGTCGTTCGATATGTGTGTACACGTGTGGGTGATATTTTACCTTGAGCCAATATGGCAGTTCCTGTCTCACAATGGATTCAAAAGGGAGTTCATCTTTGTGTCATTCCAATCCATCTCACCGAGCGCTTCCCAGAAAACTGATATGCCTATGAATATTTGCTCCCATCCTTATGTAGATGTGTCTTAATGGACTCTGACAGCTGTGTGGCTATTATTGATGTCCCCGCGAAGCATAATGAAAGTGAAATCACTCCTCAACAATAGGTGGCAGCTAAATGGTGAAAATATTCGCCCACTCTGACAGGTTAACATGTATCAAAAAATGACCCCACCATACCTAGTCTGCAGTCATTAGTGAACTAGAAACATCAAACTCATTTTATCCGAGACGCCTGACGGAGATATCTATCTTGCACGAGTAATGACTTACTGCTGTATAATCCTCTGGATGATCTTGCCCATGCAGGAGGATTTTTAATGGCACATTCCTGGACAGACATTCCAAATTAAGCCTTGCACTGAATAAAACAATAATGGCGATTTTGTAACTAAAGTTGCTCATTTGTAAATTTCCTCCATATTTCACCGGAATGCAGGTGGCAGGCATTTAAATTCTGGGCACCTCCCAGCTATGGTCATCGTTAATTAAGGCGGCTGTGTTCTGACTTATTGACCCCCGTAGCTCAAGGGATTTTGATGGGTTATGGAAGAGCTCATGGAATCTGGCCCGTGGCCCAAGTTCTTTCCGTTTTGGTCATCCGCAGTGTTTGATGCATGGCAATTTAAATCCTCTCGTCTAATTAAATGTGATCTGCACTTGTGCTAAAAGACTTTTTTTTTTCTCCTCTGCTCGCTGAGAGATATCAGCTGCCTCTCACACAAGGTGACATTCCACTTTTCCATTATGCAGGATTATAACAGGTAGGTAGGACTTGGAGGATATAGTGTATGTAGAGGGCTGCTACCACACTGGAAGTCCCTTTTTTATTTCTGGTGAATAAGTAATAGTGATGAGCAGACTGCCAGCCAGGGGGAATCGAAGGGATTTGGGGCTTAATTCACAGCTTAGCTACCCCATCTCTGGTGTCAGCACAATGCAAAGTTCAGTGCTAAATCATTAATAAAATAATGCCATCAGTCAGCCAACAGTCAACGCAAAAATGTTGAATTCTAATACCTTTTGTGGTCAATACTTGAACTCTGGGCTGCAGCAGTATGGAGAGAGAGAGAGAGAGAGAGGAGTGCCAGTTCAGCTAACAAATGTATGTATCATAATACACACATAAAAACAAGATTTATACATATATAACAATGTGTAAATAGACTATTTTCTGTTTGTTAGGTACTGTACTTTAATAATCACAAATACCTACCAACTTGAGTAAAGGTATAACCATCAAAACAGCTCAATATTATTATATTATTGTCTAAAAATACATGTGCAGTAAGTCAATAAACATTGTCATGTTTGGTGAGTCGGTGCATGACAGCATATGAAACGTCTTCTCTTTATATCTCAACCGCACATTGACTAATGGATGTATTGTACCAGAAAAAAAAGCCTTTCACAGTACTGTATTTCTGCTTAAATGGACTGAATAGCATATGTTTTCAACTACACAAAGAATAGTCTCAAAACTCCACACATAAATATAACAAAATCCACTCTTGTCAGCGCATTCAACTTCGGCTATTGGTTTATTTTACAACTTAATGGATCTAGTAATTTTAAAAAGTGCTATTTAAGTGTTTGTACTGGGAAGTTGGTTTAACTATATAAAAAATGATCCACTGATTTACAGACATCTCTTTCACAATGTAAGTCTATGGGAAAAGTTTTTTTTGGGCCCAATGGCATCACGTGACGGACAAGGAAGTTGTAATGAAACAGTTTGGCCACTATGTCAAATTTGCTTCAAAGCCCAGCGCCGTTCCTGGGGTCTATCATCACCTTTTTTTTTATATTTAGGACCTTGTTGAGGGCCTAATGGTAAACTGTAATGGTTGCTTAATGTAAAATAGGCTTCTGCCTTCGCCCTCTAACGAGAATATGGTAGACCGAATAATTCATACATGTGTGCAGGCCTGTCCACACGAAACACAACTTGTGTCAACCCAGGGGTCTGCAACCTGCGGCTCCGGAGCCACATGCAGCTCTTCAGCTCCTCTCCAGTGGCTCCCTGTGGATTTTTAAAAATGGAAATGAATAACTGTTTTTTTGTATACATTTTCATTTTTATTTATCATCGTTGTAAGTCTAATGTACGACGGAGTATTAGGGCCACATTGAGGAAAAACAAATAGATCTGAGATTTCGAGAATAAAGACATAATATTACAAGAATAAAGTCCTAGGTTTATGAGAATAAAGTCATATCATAAAGTAGTCATTTTATGTGTTATTTTCTTTTTTTCTCGTGAAGTTATGACTTTATTCTGTAAATCTCAGATGTTTTTCCATCAATGTGGTCCTAATACTCCGTAGTACATTTGCACTTTGGCCCTCTGCATTAGACTTATATACTATATACTTAGATTATAAGCTGTGCACAATGCTTAAATGTTTTGCGGCTCCAGACAGAATTCTTTTTTTTTGCCTAAAATGGCTCTTTTGATAGTAAAGGTTGCTGACCCATGTGTCAAACAATAGTTTTATTGACTTTTATTTGTTTGAGGACGACCTAGAACCACTGGAGCTTGGGTGTCCCACTTAGGCAGTGTCCACCATTACTGCAACTAACCTCACATGGCTGCACGTAAACAGGAATATCAGTGGAATATTTATTATCATTAGCCGTTCAAACAGTTTAGTGGGAATATTGTCTTTTTCAGAATAAGGGCTCAAACTGGAATATTTTGTGCAAGCCAACGTAGCTCACGGATATCCAAAATTTATTTTGAAGCACAAATTTCACCATTAGTGTATTCATTTAAACAACACAAAATAAACATTGTATTTATTGTTGCTTTAGGTTTCATAATGAAAACCTCCCTATCTCTCCTCAGAATGGTATGAGTCATTTTATTTTGGTAGGCCAACCCCGTAAATTACGCAAAGTCCCGCCTCCTCCTACTCCTCCTCATCCTCCTCGTGTCGAAGCGGGTGCCAATCAATGTTTACAACTTCGGTGAAAAGATGGAGCAGAAGTGTCCACGAAAAAGAGAAATAAAACACCATGAGAGTGAATTTTGGGAGCAGCAATCAGGTAAACTTGTGTTCTCTCCTCTCCATGGTTCATATCAGCAGATCCAGTCATGTTAAGTTGTTGTAGTTTGCAGTGCATGTCTCTCTAGTCTGTCTTGCTAACCCAGCTGCAGTACATCTCTGGTCTGTCTGTCTCTTCCAGGTGTTCTGTGACTTTGTGCATGAGTGAGAGTGAAATACAACTATTTATAAACTCAAACGGTGTTTATAAACTGCAGCAGCGTGATGACACTCCTCAATGGAGCACATAGTTTATAACAAGACAGTAAGCCATGCTCTACTGTAGGTAAGCCTGGGTCCACCCACACCTGCATTAACCCACCCAATCAGAAGGCTTCCATTATTTGCTGGATCATCCAGTGAATGGCAGTCAGCTGTTTCAATTATCTGACAAGGACCATAAAACATTTTTTTTTTCCTTGAATTATACTTTATCAATTTTAAATAAATGCTCCTCTGTGTTTATTATCTATGTCAGGGTTCGGCAACATTTACTATCAAAAGAGCCATTTAAGCAAATAATAATAAAAAAAAAAAAAAAAAACTGTCTGGAGCTGCAAAACATTTGCAGTGAGGTAGGGGCATTGAGGGGAAAAAAATCTGAGATTTCGAGAATAAAGTCATATTACCAGAATAAAGTCATAACTTTTACGAGAAAAAAGTCATAATATTAAAGTCATAACTTTATGAGAAAAAAAGTCGTAATATTACCAGAATAAAGTCATAACTTTTACGAGAAAAAGTCATAATAATAAAGTAATAACTTTACGGAAAAAAAGAAAATCACTTGTAAAATTACTACTACTATACTACTATCTATCTATCTATATATATATATATATATACACATATATATATATATACTAATATTATGACTTTATTCTCAAAATCTCAGATTTATTTTATTTCCCTCAATGTTGCTCTAATACTCCGTCATACCGTCGTACCATAGACCTACAACAATGATAAATAAAAATGAAAATGTAAACAAAAAAACAGTTATTCATTTCCATTTTTTTAAAAATCCACAGAGAGGGGCTAAAGAGCCACATGTGGCTCCGGAGCCACAGGTTGCTGACCCCTGATCTATGTCAACCAGTTATATAAAATGCATGGATTCGGCTGAGAGTCACCAGATAACAAGGTCACTCGTTAAACACCGGAGGAACAGGAGGAAGAAGTACAGCTATTATTCTCAACCAAGACCTACTCCTGCAGCAGTTTCTCCTCAACATGTATGTGGCCCCTTGTCACCCAACAAGCTGTAGGCCTACAGGTGAAAGACTCTTTTCAACTGTTGATCAGATAATCATATCAGACTGAACTCTTTGTCCCTGCTCTCCTTTTCAGTGTTCAACACCAAGCCCCATTGTCTCCGGTTGTGATCATCAAAAGTAAGCTAATTTATTTTTTTTATTGGGTGTAGTTTTTGTTCGGTGCACAAGTGGATTTTATGCTGATGTTGCTGTCAGCTGTGTGTGTGTGTGAATATGTGGCCGCAGTGCCAGGCCATGTTGTTGACGTTTGGCCTACACACCTACACATAGGCTACTGGGAATTTGACTCTGGTTATTTTTCTGTCATTTTTACATGTGGAAATAGAAATGCAGCTAAAAACAAGGTCAACAAAGCTGAACAAGAGTTAATAAAAAAAAAAATATTTATGGTGTGTATATATGGCAATGGTGCAGAGTGGAAATATGCTGGAATAAATATTGAATGATTAATGTAACAGGTTACTTTATATGCACGAAGTAGGTAAATATGTACAGTATACATGTCAGGTGCCTGTACCATTACCTCTGATGGTGATGTATAAGGCTTGTATGATTAGACTGTGGTGCATTCAGTGAAGTATAGTTGTAATGGCCTATTTATTTTGGTTAACACATATAAGATGTTTGGTCTTGGACGGGCTGGGCTCACATGATTTTCTCGGTGCCAACCGAGACACTGTGATTTCTGCCTGCGCCACTGGCTGGGCATGCTGGTCAACATGGATGCACATCTCTTGGTAAATCATAACCATCAAGTATCCAGCCAACACATAGCCTAGTATACATATTTTTATTATGTTCAACAAATGTTTGTTTCAATCTCATTCTTTTCTGTCTAAGTCTATTTATTCTTAGACAGACAGATTGAGCAAGCCATTTTAAAGGAGGGAGGATTGTTCTGGGAGCACTGGGGTGTCCGGTGAGGCAATGGCAAATGGTTTACATGGCTCACGGGTCAGGACCGGCTTTGTATGCAACCGCATGACCTGAGCAATTTACTGATCTAAACTGACTATTAGCTAATGTTGGAGTGAATTGGATAGCCCCCCCGTCACTGAGTAAGTCTCTCTCAGTTTACATGTATGTGTTTAGTTGAAGAAAGAGGGAATGCACATGTGTTGATATGAGTAAAGCCGATCTGGGGAGGGCCTATTCACTGGACCTTTTCAGGGAACCAGCCATTTCTGTCTGTGTGCTTATATTTTCACATGTGCTGAGCCAATCAGGAGGGGCCTTTGGGCACTGCTGTTCAGCACATGCCACAACTTTGTCTTCATGGCCAAAACCTCATGGAAACACTTAAAATGTAGCACATCTTCCTCAGTTCCTTGTGTCCGAACACGAGCAGTGGGTTAAGTGCCCTTCTCCGATTTCTCTCCATTGGCCTAAGGTGCAGTGACCTTTCACAGTAAACCTATTCCCGTTGCTCTTATGGTTAAGCTGCTGAGCAGGAAAGAACAGGCTGCTGGGCTTGGCCCAGCTAGCGGGGCTCCTTCTTATGAAAATCCACACCCAGCTGTACTGAACCATGGCTGCCTGTGTGTTTGTGGAGCCTGGGGGCGCGAGCAGCACTCTCTCACTTCTTATTAGAAAAGGTCATTTTGTTGTTTGTGATGCAGGAAAAATATACAAATTGTTAAATAAATTTAAACTTTTAAAAACTGAATAAGAAGTTCTTGCTCTTAAAGATTGTTTATCCCTTATGGTTAGAGCGGGTGCTATTGGCTAAACTACTCAGGAGCTCAACTGTTGTTTTGATGTAGCGATTGAAAATCAACTTATTTGATTTACGTATACAGTTAAATGCATGCTGCTGCTTCCACCAAGTGTCTCCAGTGAATTGCTAGCTGTGTACTTGCCAGTAACTGGATAATTAATCTGTCTGTTTAATCTTAATACAGTATTAGCGCAATTTATAATCACCCATTTCTATAAATACAAGATAAGATAAACATTTATTGATCCCCAGAGGAGAAATTCAGGATAAAGCACAGCTGGGATTCAAACCCAGAATCTCAACAGCTAAGCCACAGCGCCTGCAAACATGAGAGAACCGATTGAAAAGTTTTCAGATTCCCATTTTTGTGCATGTGTATAGTGTAAGTCACAACTTTGTTTTGGCTAAGAGACATTTTATTTGGGTCTAGGTTCCTCACTATAGATGACTTGCAGTGTGCTATAGTGGGAGAAGAGGTATCCTACAGTAGTGGGTGTGTCATTAGTAATCCAGTGACACACTGATATTTTGCTATCCAGGCAGACTACATTTCAAATTGTATTTTACTGTGCAAGGCACTTTTAAGTTTGTAAAATTATTTTATTGTAGTTTACCTTTCATGTACTGTCATGTCACGCTTGCCTGTTTTACTTAATAGACAAAAGACATATACAGGTATAGATACACAATGAAAATCAGACTGGTCTCGTAGCTGTACCTATGAAAAGTAATGCTCTTTAATTTGTATATATCCCACAAAATCAACTTGTACGTAATCCATGTATTGTGAACCAAGATGTATAAAGAGCGACAAACGCCGCGTAGGAAGGAGGTCGGGTTGGATGGGCGGGTAAAAAAACACCGGACTTTCGCCCAGGAGACCGGCGTTCGTACCCCGCGTGAAACCAGTTGTCAACATTGATTTATTTGTCACGTAACTTCCGTACTTAAGTAACGCCACTTCCGGGAGTTATTTTAACCCAAATTACAATCTTTTCCTAAACCTAACTAAGTGTCCTGGAAGATGGAGATGGAAGTTTATTTTGAAAAGACTGCAGCGGAAATTGACATATGCGAAAATGAGGAATAACTTTTTGTAAGATATCATACGATCCCTTGTATGAGGATACATTGTGAAAATACGACTTTTATGTCAATATCCGTATGAAGGCCCAGCTTTTCAGCTGATTGACTCCCCACAATCATCTGAAGGCAGCAGCACTGTTATTTGCCTTTTAATGTAATCTGCAGTCTCTGATTTGAGGTAAATGCCACACATTAATTGATACAATATTAGAAAGGGATAGACGAGTCCGGATTAAAAGCCAGGTTAATACATTCAATCTGCATTCACCCACCACCCGCGTTCAAATCCAATCACACTAGCAACCTCTACCATGGTCAAAGTGCCCATGACTACACGGACTGTTGTTGACAATGATGATGACAGATTGGTGTATTTGTGTGGATACAGAGGTTTAAATTAATATGATTTAAAATAGTTTATTATTATTACAAGTCCACCAAATGGTTGAACATCTGCAAATAGTTTGCAGGAGCTGGTGCCAGTCCACTGTATTGCTGCACTGGTTTTATGCTGTTTTATGACAAAGAACCAGTGCAACTTCTGTAGCTTCCTCTGGGAGGAGGACTGGTTACATTTTAATCAAATTAATGAGTTGAAGAAAGTCTGTCATGAAGCATTTCAGACTAGGTGTTAAGGAATTGTCCACTGAATTGCCTTTGGTTATTGAGGTCCTGTCAAAAGAGTCCTTCGAGCACATTTGGCACATTTCTTCAAGTCACTGGCAATTAAGATGGTGTAACTACTTGCTTTGACCTCAGCAAAGAGACGGAGTGATTTGTGTACCTTTCAGTAAACCTGAGCTGCATATTTAAAAGTGCGGATCAGAGTGGTGCCTCAAACAGAATCCATCCTTCTTGTCTGAGAACATTTAGCGCTAACGCATCAGCACAATGCACTCAATCCTCCCACCCGTAAGGATGACAGGGACAGTGACAGAGAGGTTGCATAATTTATCCTGGGAAGATGGCATACCAAAATGGGATCCTTCCACAGCTGTTTGTGCGCACTCCTCAAGAAGTGTTGAGGCATCAAGCCTCGTTCAGTGCAGCCTGTGTGGAGCTTTGTGCTTCATTCTCCTGTACATTCATCAGATGTACCTGCTGGGTGTATCTGAGTCTTTCTTCAGGGCTGTGCTTAGCATTAAAGGATGTGAGTGAGACACTTGTGTGAGAGTCTTAGGTGCTAATGCACTGCTAAGAGCTCAAAGTGTTGTTCAGTTCAGTGTAGTGGAGCTTGTATGTTCAGAACAAGGACCACCTTGTTCTTGCTCAGCTTCTCCTGAGAATAGGGTGGGCGTGGCAGATCATTACTGGCCGACCCGTTGCATTGTGTCAATCGGGATATGAAGCAAGAATAGCAGGATAGATAGATTCGGTCCCATTAGGGGCTGTTCACATGTTGCGTCTAGAAACGTGTCAAACGCCAGCCGTGCCGCTTTCATCCTTTATCCAAGGTGCTTGGGGGGTTGCACTCCTGACGGGCCTGCCATTACTAAGCATCCAAAACCTGCGCCGCAATGATGATGAAGTTGTGGTAATTTAGCAGGAAGCCTCATTGACTAAACTAAACAAAGTCAAAACAGAGATAAATGGATTTCCAGCACCGTAAATCCCTCACATTAGCCTTACTGCTCGATTTCTCTGTCAGTTTGGCTCACCTTTAAACCGGATTTTGTGACGTTCTAGGACGGAGAGGGTGAAGAAAGTAAAATAGTCCACGGGACTGATCGTAAAACTCTGGATAACCCTTCAATAAAATGATTCACCTCTCCTCCATATATTTACCGTATCCCGGCTGTGATTGGTTGTTCCTCGTCACATGACATGCGATGCGTGTTGCTGCGTTCCAAAAGTTTAACTAATTTTTTATCCAGGCACAGAGGTCACACCCTGAAAAATAGGCGCTTGGGAACATTAGCGTCCTGCGATGGCATTGCACTCGCTTTCCGCACGTCTACCTTGACAACAATGGATTTGAGGGCAGAAAAAAAACACGGCATGTGACCGGCCCCTTGGAGGCTAAAACCTGATGGCAACCTCCGGGTCTGAAAAATGAAGCCAATGCTGAAGGGCCTTAAACTTGCATTCTTTCTAATAGCCAGCAGGGGGCGACTCCTCTGGTTACAAAAAGTAGTCTGATTGTATAGAAGTCTATGAGAAAATGAGCCTACTTCTCACTTGATTTATTACCTCAGTAAACATTGTAAACATGAGTTTATGGTCTTAATTGCTAGTTTCAAGTCTTCTTCAATACAGCATGATGTTCATTTAGTAAACTATGGACCCATTTAGAATCAAATAGACCATAAAGCAGGGGATGCTTTAGGGCGTGGCTACTTTGTGATTGACAGGTTGCTACCACGGCGTTGTCCGATCTGGGAGTTGTCCGCGTTTTTTTCGTCTTAGAACTTTAACCCTTTCACAATGTGTTTTCAGTTCATGAAAGTTAATTATAACCTTTTTGGCCGCCTAAAAATGTCTTATTCGGCGTTTGGTTGTACTTAGCTCCACACTCTCGTGTCACATTCGGTTGCAAATAACCAAGATAGCGACAGCCAAAATGCTGAACTCGAGGCTTCAAAACGGCAGTCCACAAACCAATAGGTGACGTCACGGTGACTACGTCCACTTCTTAAATACAATCTATGGGCGAAACCAAAGTCTGTTACAAACTGTAACTTTAGTTCTAAAGATGTGTTCAGACAGAATTCAAAAGTGAGTTTTGCAACGCAATTTGATATAAAGTTAATGCAAAGCCACAAGTGAACGCAAACGGACACATATTTACTATCTGAACACTTTCCCCGCCACTGCCTGAAAGGGATCAATGAACAAATGTGTTGTGCTTTTATCATTATATAAAAGTGTGAAAGCTGATAAAGAATGACTTATCTTTTGCACTTTGAGGGTCACTCTTCAGTACCACATACTGTAGTGCTGTATACTTGCCTGTTACTGTGCAATACATTCGACACTGGTACATCAAAGCCTGTTGGAACCATAAAAAGGCTAGTCTTTGCCTTACAGTGCATGTCAGTTGGCTTTAATCCATTTGAAAGAATTGTACATCAAGAGACAGTATTTTCAAAAAGGCACTAAGAAAGCTTTAGTTGCCAATACAAAGTCTACTTTATGATAATGAAGCTTTGTATTCTTAAAGCGTGTGACACACCGTAGCCTTTTTTCCCTGTAGTTCTCCATCAGTGTCCAGCAAAAACTCAGTTATCTTGATCATACTCTCTTTTTCTCAACTTTACAGGAACAAAGCAGTTCTTTATTCTCTTAAGGGGATTGAGATGTGCTGTCAGAGACTCTGATGCTATAAACCTCCAATATAATGGTTACCTGATGCACAAGCTCTCTTGTTGTAAAACCATTCACACAAAGCGGCGGAAATGATACTTACTAAATGGAATGGCAATGTACGACTAACTCAAAGGAGACACATCAATTGAGTCAGAACGTGTTACTTTTTAGCAGCTGTACATCCGACCAGAAGCACTCGTAGCTTGAAGTGTGCTCAGTGTCGCTGCCAATTTTGAAATGAATACCCTCTCTTAGCGTCCGATACCAACATTAGCAGGCAATTGGCTAGAGTAAATGGGAAAGTGGATAAACATTATCTATCACTTTATGCAAACATAAACAGTCTGTTCACATTACTGTTAAAATATTTAACGAGATTACAGCTCGACTCATAGTAATACCTTTGAATATTCAAAAGAGGCACGAGCAGACAAAACCACACTTAATCATTTAAATCAAAGTGTGCGTTGTAGCCATCGCTCTGACTTTGAATGGCACTGGTTTCGGAGTGGTCAATGTCAGGTAAACAAAAGGAAATTAATGTGATGAGTGGTCGGGTTGGTTTTAGCAGCACATGATTTCCTCTAAAAACGAAACCTTTGGTTGCTCTCCAGGATTTGATTAAACTTGGCTGACCTGTATGCATACTAATGTGATGAAGTGGCCCAAAGTGTCCAGGCTTGATTGCAATATGTATTTTGATTGCCATTACCTCCCAACAGATAGTCTTTTACAATTGAAGGGTGCAAGTTACGTTTGACACATATTTATGAGATGTTTGGTAGTGCTACTTTTTGCACAAGACCATTTTGGAAGCAAAGGATTTGAATCAGCACCGAGTGCCCGGGGAAACCAAACAAATGGTCCTAATTCTAACAAATTGTTGCGACGCCAGTGGGCTTCTTCCCAGCGGTTCTTTTATAAATTGGGACATAATGCGGCGGTAAGTCAAAGCACCCCTCATTTTTTATGGGACAAACTCGATGATCTGTGTGCCGAGTGTGGGCCAGAACGAAGACACACACACACACACACACAAGTACACTCCGACTCTCTCAGGCACATACAGACGCTACACCTGCAGAATTGTAGGCCGAGCTAGCCGACGATAGTGGGAGGGGATATAAATGGCCCATAGCGGAGCCATTCCCAGCGGGCAGATAGCGATAGTCAAGCAAGTTCAAGGTATAATCTCTGTTGGCCCATGAGGGGGACTAATGAGTGACTGGAAGAAGGGGGAGGAAGATGATTATACTTTACATACTAACCTTGGCAACTGGGCCTGTCCTTTAATGACGGCATAATTCAGCGTTCACCTTGGGAGACTGCCATGGGTTTTGGTTTATGAGGTCACCCGGGTAACCTCAATCATTCAAGTGCATGCTCTGTCTTTGCTTCAGTGACTCCCCCTCAACACACACACAGGCGCACACTGGCCCTGTGTTACAGATAGGCTGCCTGCCACCACCACCAGCGGCAGAACAGGTCAGATCCCAATCTTCCTTTACTATCCCCTCCCTGTGTGAGATCCTTGTGCCGGGCTGACTTGCAGTTATGAGTGGATTGATGGATGTGCATATAACTCTGGATTAATCTCCCGGTTTGAGTAACAAGGCACAGTATTGACTTCAATAAATGGATTGAGTGCGTAACCCTTGCAGTAACACTGTTCATTTAGTGACGTTCCAATCCCACATGACAAGTTTTGTCATACACAGTGTTGTTTCCCTTTTTTAAAAAAAAAAAAATATAGCTATTTAATAGAATAAAGAATAACCATTGTGCATGCAAAAGCCCTATGATTGTGAATAAACCCAATAATTTGATTTACTGGATTTATTGCTATGCCAGCAATGATTTTGTCACTGTTTTCAGAAGTTATCTTCTTACAGATGGAAAAGTCTTGATGCAGTGTAGAAACCCAGGCAGACATAATTCCTTTGATCAATAGAGTGGTTATAGCTGAGCCACAGCATAATGATGCGGTAAATCCAAAGATTTCAATATTCTGCTTTCAAAATGGTAGTTTTAAATCTTTATAGTGTGATTTGTTTATTCCTGCTGCCGCGGAGATTTTACTGTTATTTTACTTACTTTTAGAGTCTCCATTTTTCTGCTGCTAAATCTCCCCCCCCTCAACCATCACTAATTGATACTAGATCTTATTACGTATTGATCAAAAAAACGGGCTGCGCCACGTCCGAGAACATCGCCTAATTAGATGATGTATATTTCACATGGCTCTTTTGCAATACAATACAACGCGCTGATGTATTAGAATATCCATTATTCATACGGAACGCCAATACATTTGACGTATTTATTTTTCAGTCTGCTTTGGCTGCCAAGCTATTTCAGAAGATGCATGCGTTTGACACTAATTTTTGGATGCATTGTGCGGGTGGGGCAAAGTGGCTCTCTTGTCTACATTATTAAAGGCCTCGGATGTGTTTTTCTTGTTTTCAGCTGATGGAAATATATTATCATGAAGCTGTGGAGAGCCGGAGCTGCACAGAAAATGTATTAACAGCTCCTGACTTGCTCTGGTGCAAAGTACAGGATGAGCATGCTTGACTCTACAAATATTGCCTGTGCTCCCAGTGTATACAGGAGAAGAGGCAAAGCTGGTGTGTGTCTGTGTGGTGATCAGAGCAGAGTTTATGTTTCAAGTGTATGAAATCATCACTCACACTTGTTATGTTAACTCTGGTAAGAGTGCAGAGCTTCACACGACCAGAGGGTTAAAAATATAAAGGAAAAAACATACATCTATGGGAGTAGATTCAACAAATACATTTTGTCAGCTAACAAAGCAGTTTTTTAGACGGCAAAAAAAAAAAAGTCCTGTGCGGTAGTTGTCGATATTTTTAAGCTGCATAAGGCATTTCTTAATGTAAAACGACACCCATCATTCTACCAGGCTCATCACAAAGTGAGGCTGCATTAGAGAAGACAGTTCCCATCCCTCGCTAATTGAAAATACATCGATTCGGCCTATATTTGCCCAGATGAAATTCTGATGGTGTTATGAATACTTCTTAGCCACCACTCCTCTGTGCAGAGAAAGACAGACAAACCAGCGGTGCATCCTTTTATCCCGTTTGTGTCTTTTTTTTTTTTTTTATAAAGCCAGTGAAATGATAAACCCTGCGTTTGTAGTGTCATCTTACAGATTTCCGAAAAAGAAGTTCTCAAACGGCTGCAATTAGGAGCCACCTAGAAACTACAGAGTGTAGCTTTTACTCTTAAAATGTAAATGTGGGACCATAAATCAAAACCAATGGGATGCATCATGACGATCCATAAAAAATGATACCGACTACTTTTTTGACAATGAACATACTGTACAATGACAGTGGATTTCGGAAGAATTACAGCTATTCTATCACTCAATCTCCTGCCATCTCAATTACACTCAGTACTTAGTCTTGTCAGATTTAGCCATGCAGAGTCTCTTTAATGACGACTTTCAGCTCCTCTTTAGAATTTACGGAGAGCTTTGATGTGCGTTGCCAACTCAGATTGCATTCAAGCACCTGTCACTTTTCCACATTCGAAAGAGATGGGAGATGGAGAGACATACAGAGAGAGAGAGAGAAAAGAGACCAGCAGGTGTGTGCTAAGCCTTGCAGTGCAGACAATATACTGTAGCCAGAAAACCGATACAGGCAGCCATCGACGGACAGAGACGTTGTTATCATTATCGGCGAGTGCTACTCCTCAACCAAAAGTCCCACTTTTATTTGGCCAAGGTTTGGGCAAAATAGCGGGATTGATCTGGGATTGATCAGAACGCCCGTACGGCTCTCTCATCTAAAGGGGATTTCATTGATCTGCCAAAGTCCTTCTCTATAATTGCTTCAGTGAAGTGTAGGAACAGCAGTTTCAGGTGGGTAGGTATCACAGGAAAGAACACAGCTTGGACAATTTACAGATCCTTAAAGTAAAAAGACCACCTCACCCCCCACCACCACCACCCACCGCAGCCCAGAGACTCCATCCTTTACAACTGCATCGACAAAACCCAGTGATCTACTGAAAGGAGAAAAACACTGATTACCTCAGCCAGTAGGACACTTGATGTGTAAAACTTATTTTTAAAGTTATTTCAATCCAAACATCAAATTATATATTCTGATGAAGCTGTAAAACAGCCAAATCTTGTTAATCCATATTATCGGCTCATCTCTGTGTATCTTGATGTATGCATGCAGGCTTATTTCAGCCAATAGGTTTAGTGTTACTAGACTGCCACCTAGTGAATGCTATTAAAAGGTCCCCCTGTTGGTTTCCACATGAGAGGCGACTGAAAGATAGATGCAGCTGCTTTGAGGGAAGGTGTCTGAGCAGACCCTTTTGATGGCAACACATTTAGGCTGTTGCCAGTGGTAACACGGGGAAAATTAATTGTAGGTTTGTAAAAATCACTAAGGAATCCAATCAGTTGGCTGCTTTGTAGACATTTTTAGATATTATTTAAAAAGAAAAGTGGAAACTGTTCTAATATAAAGTGAAATGTGTCATTTGAGACTTATCATAATGCGCGCTAAAGATGCAGAAATCTGTGTTTTAATAAACAAGATGCTGTTTCAACACCAATTAGTACTGCGGTCTACCCATCTGTCGTCCTCAACATCTAACTCTCTCTTCCTCCCTTATTCACTCTTTCTTCCTCCCCCTCCATCCTTCCAAGGAAAAGGCAGAAGCACACTTTCCATTAGTCCAATCCACAGCCAGTGGAAGAGTTGTCTAATGTAAAAAGCAGAGGCAGTGGCTTCAGAGAAATTGAAATTACTCAGCACAGCTTTTATTAGGTACATAAACCACAGCGAGTTGGCTTGCCGGGTGCGCCTGACAGAGTCTCATAATAATTGTGAAAACACACAAAAAGGAAGGATTCACCGGCTGTATGAGAGAGAAGGAAATGTACATGAGCAGGATAGAGGAATAACATCAGAAAGGTCACTGACCCTGTGTCGACCAGTAAAACAACTGTTATCCCTCCACTGAAGCAGAGCCTTTTGATCTCGCCTCCGAACAGAAAAATACATATACAGTTTGTACAAACTAAGTTAGTCCAACTTTTTTTTTAATATCCAAAAAAAAGCCAGAAAATCAAAAAGAAATACGAGCAAGACATTGTGAGGATTGTTGTTTCCAGCCTGTCACTGCCACTTGGCAGTCCGAACAGAGATTTTGTGTTCATGTGGCCAACATTTGAGCTTAATTTGACAAGAACTAAGAGAAATGAATAACATGTAGGTGGCTTTAACAAGATACGAAACAGTTTTCAGTTAGTTTTTGATGAATTTGGATAATTTTGTATCTCTTATTCATAATCAGGAGCCATTAGATTTGGATCACTTTTGTCAGACTGTACATTATGTCTCCCAAATATGCAGAAAGCGGTCCCCATCTCGTAGAACTGAGTAATGACTAGCCTGGGTAAGTATTGTTAAGGGACTGTTACAGCAAACCCAATGAATTGCACAGCGGGGGCTAATTGAGAGACAGCGACTGAGGCATGATTGTTGCATTCTCCAGAGATGGTTTTGTCTGAGGCCGGGCGAAGGGGAATGTCGCCTTATCTCTGCTGTGATTACCACGCCTCAAAAGGAGATTACACTCATATACGTATTACTAGGTTACAGACATTATTTATTAAAAAGCAACATTGCTCGGCAACTGGATTACTCTCTTAAGATTAATCAGACTTCCTTTTTCATTCACATTTCATTTCAGATTCTAAAATGGATCTTAATAATAGATGAGCTATAGAAACAACAGAAAGAAAAGGGAGAAAATAGCATTTAGCTGTCATGCCGGTTCTGGTTTTTAATGTTGCGCTGCAGTGATGGCGTATTTTTGCAGGCTTAAATCAATTAAAGCGCTTTAAGGGATGAATTACCCAGCATTTTACTGTAAGCATATATTCTGGCAATCTATTGAACAATGGCATTTGTATAGACATAATTTAATGAACATCTGGTTTTCTGAGGATGCCTAATGATTTCACATTCATCTTCCTCTAAATGGCTAAAGTGCACGCAATTACGTTTTTAATTAGCCGTGAATATGTTTCTGTCAATTGGAGTGATTCATCTCTTAAACATGAAATGTATCACATGATTTCAGAAAAGGGTGCGTTGGTTCTGATTTTAGAACAAGTATCTTCTGGGTTAAAAGTTCTGTCATTAGAATATAGGTCTCTCTGAAAAAAAACATATGAATCTTTCTTGATATTGCTTTCTTCTCCCTCTGCAAGAGGAGACAACTGCATTATCTTAAAGGTGTTATTGATAACATTTTTATATAGACTGATATTTTTTTAAAAAGTTATACATCCACAGAGCTTTTAGAAAGGTGCTGAATAAAAGGCTTTTTCCTGAAAAAAATAATTATGAATTAATTAGGGCTGTCAAAGGTAACGCGTTAACACAAATCTGTTTTAACACCACTAATTTCTTTAACGCATAACGCAACTTGTGATTTTTAGATTGCAGCAGGCTCAGTATTAAAGCTAGAGTGAAGATGCTGGTATTATATGAAACTAGAAATTCCTTGGTACCATCCATGTTATACTAGCTTGTCGTGAAAGTGGCTGAATGACGCTCCAAATTTAATTTTAGGAAAAACTGACATGGTCATTTTCAAAGGGGTCCTTTGACCTCTGACCTCAAGATATGTGAATGAAAATGGGTTCTTTGGGTACCCACGAGTCTCCCCTTTACAGACATGCCCACTTTATGATAATCACATGCAGTTTGGGGCAAGTCCTAGTCAAGTCAGCACACTGACACACTGACAGCTGTTGTTGCCTGTTTGGCTGCAGTTTGCCATGTTATGATTTGAGCATATTTTTATGCTAAATGCAGTACCTGTGAGGGTTTCTGGACAATATTTGTCATTGTTTGTGTTGTTAATTTATTTCAAATAATAATATATATATACATTTGCATAAAGCAGCATAATTGTCCGCTCCCATGTTGATAAGAGTATTGAATACTTGACAAATCTCCCTTTACGGTACATTTTGAACAGATAAACAAAGTGTGATTAATTTGTGTGATTAATTTCATCACGATTTAAAGCTGAAGTAGGCGAGATTGGAGCAGATATGATTTAAAAAAAGTTATTTTTATAGAACGGTTGCTATATCGTGGCTACACGGTGGTGCAGTGGTTAGCACTGGTGCCTCACAGCTAGAGGGTTGCAGGTTCAAATCTGACTTGGGGCCCTTCTGTGTGGAGTTTGCATGTTCTCCCTGTGTTAGCGTGGGTTTTCTCCGGGTACTCCGGTTTCCTCCCACAGTCCAAAGACATGCATGTTAGGTTAATTGTTGACTCTAAGTTGCCCATAGGTGTGAATGTGAGCGTGAATGGTTGTCTGTCTCTATGTGTCAGCCCTGCGATGGACTGGCGACCTGTCCAGGGTGTACCCCGCCTTCGCCCAATGTCGGCTGGGATCGGCTCCAGCCCCCCCGCGACCCCTAACGGGATAAGCGGTTGCAGATGAGAGATGAGAGATGAGAGGTTGCTATATCGTGACAGTAGTACATGAAACAGGTAACCTGAAAAAAATCATGTGCCTCTGTGTCCTCCGATGCTCTTAATGGCATCTGCAAGATTTCACAGACCGGAGGAAAACAAGCAGTAAGAACTGATCTGAGGTCTGCTGTCCAGCTGCTGTCTATGAGAGCCGGCTGTCAATCACTCACGAACTCCGACCAAACGGTCAAACTAGGCAGCGCTGATCAAATATGAATCAATATTATGTTATGTTAACTATTTCTCGACTAAAATGTTTTCAGAATAACACAGCCAATAGGAACGCTCTCTCAAAGAAATGACCTGTGATTGGTCAAAGTAGATTTTTTAAAGCCTGAAAACAGAGCCATGAGGAGGTGCAGAAGTCCAGTTTTCTCTCAGAACACTTGAATTACAATATGCTGAAAGATTATTATGGAATTTTTGCCCAATAATGCCAAAAATATACTGCCTACTTCCACTTTAACTATGGACAATCATGCGATTAATCACAATTAAACATTTTAATCGATTGTCAGCCCTAGAAATAATCATTTTAGCAATTTTGGCGGGTCCAAAATGAATGTTTTGTTGGTATCTCTGTGGAAGATATCTGACTTGTGAGCCAATAGTAAAACGACGTTGGTATCACGTGGTATCTCTGTGTCGTCAGTTATTGTGGACAAAACAGACAAATGGCTGAGATTGACAATAAGTGTTTGGCAACGACTTGTTGTGAAGTAAATGCAATGTAACAGGGGAGGAACATCTGTGACATCTAGTGGCTGAATGTCATCAATGTTAATCAAAAGCACCTTTAAAGCAATATGCGCCCTTTCCCAAATCGCAACATGACAAATTTAATGACAGGAACACAGATAGCGTTAATCATTAGGCATCCCATCCTGGCCGTTAAACCCCGCTGACTGCCGCTCAAAGCAAATCAAGAAAATCTCCAGGTCCCTAATGAATACCGTTTGGCACTTCCCAGTCTCCGAGACCTTTTTGACTCCTCAATGTGGTGCTGACAGTCATTTCTTCTGGACCGATCGCTAATTCCTCATTAGAAATGATGAGCTTCTTCATCACCTCTCTTTGGAAAAGGTTAGGCCCGGGCCCAGTGGAGAGGTGGGGAGTCCTTCACTCCGGACCCGACGGAAGCTTCACAGGCCTGCAGCTATCGATTGGGGGCTTCAGGTTGCCTCTCCACCAATGTAGGGGTCTGCACTGCAGCATACTAAGCTGATGTGTAATCAATGACTCATACCGCAGCCGGCCTCTGTGCACAGACCCGTCAAATTATACAGTAGCCGTCCAATATCTGACATAGTGTGTTTTTAAAACTGCCTTCCGGAAGAATGACGCACACAGTGCACACACACCAACGCACACAGGTAAATACACTTTGGAGCGCACACAAGCTGAACGGTATACAAGGATGTGCATACATGTGCAAAGACACTCACAAACAACCCCCACACACACACACACACACACACACACACACACACACACACACACACACACACACACACACACACACACACACACACACATACATAAGTGTTTATAGACAATATCAGGACTTTTGAAAAAAACGTGACAAATGGGGACGTGCCTTCCCCAAGGTCCTAGAGACCTGGGAATTAGCCATGGTTCTACGAATACATCCATCTGTTGAGATTTTGTCTAAGGCTATATTTTAGTCAGAGCCGATTTTAATGCTACGGAGGCTCTAGAACACTGTGGTGAGCTCGGAAAAATTAAGACGCCAAAAATGTCCTCATTTTTCCGAGCATCCTGATATTGAAGTTGTGTTATTATAGAATTGTCCTCATTTCTCATGAAAACAAGTACACACACACACACACACACTCAGATAAACTCATCTGACTTCCTGTAAATGGAGAGGGGAGGAGCCACACTGACCATGTGATCCAGGTACATGAACAGGAAGGGAAGCCTGACTCTTAGGCTGCATCCCAAAGCTCTTCATTTTCATTTCCTCGCTCCTCGATCCTCGCTTGAACTGGAAGTTGTTCTGGTGCACCATCTTGAAGACCGTCCCAAAGCCCTTATTTGTGCATTGAGGAGCGAGGAGTGAGGATCGAGGAGGGATCTCTGAGGAGCGATGAGCGAGGATACACAAGAGTATCCTTTACGGAAGTCTTTTACCTTATTAGATATCAGTTACTGATTGGATGCTGCTGCCGACCGGACTGATCTGACAACTTTACCTCTCAACATCACTGTAGTTTTATACCAGAGTGAAAACAGATCACAGATTAAAGGTTTTATAGTTTAGTTGTCTTCTGATTCACCATCTAGTTAAAATCTGTGTTAACTGTAGCTCTGAACAGCAGCAGAAGGACCTGCAGTATCTCTCCTTCACACACCGTCAGTGAAGCAGTCTGACACTGAGAGGGGTTTATAAAACCTGACAAACAGAGTCAAAATAACTTTCATTTATTAGAATGTTTTTTCTTTTCATGATGTTATTTCCTCCGTTAACTTTTCTTAATTATACTATTAAAGTCAGAGAGAGAAGGAGAGTCTGTCTGTCAGCAACAAACACCTTTTACATCATTTATCCTCATTTCCATTCAGTCACATGAGGCTGATCATTCCTGAACGTCGGTTTGATATGAGTTATATCATTTACATTTTCCCTTTAGCCTAATAAATAATGTCCAGTGTTCAAAAGACACCATAGTCATATTCTGGGTTATGAAATAATTAACTCACTATCAGAATATCAATAAATACTGACACTAATAATGAATAAATAATATAAAAATATTGTGCCAGTATAGAGATGGTTCCTAGTCCTCTAAGCAGGACTCAGTCCACAGTAGAAATACAGACTGCAGCTTGCACTTGTCTTTATTAGTATTATTAGATCAGTTCAGACATAAACAGCTGTTAAAGCCGACTGACAGCTGATCACAGCTGGATCAGCTGTCATCAAAAATGGGCATTGCTTCACGTGACGCTTCAGAGGAAACGACCATCTCGTGTCTCTTAAAACATATTTCCTCGTTTCCTCTGTCTCCTCATGGTTTCCTTGCGTCTCTCCATGCTTCCCTGGTGGGAGGGACTAAGACGCAAGGATGAGACACAAGTGAGGGAAACAGGGATGCAATTAAAAGCTTTGGGATGCAGCCTTAAAGTGTTCAATGACTCCATTTTGAGTGAACAGAGCAGAAGGAGGAAAGACTGAAGACTGAATCAGAGTGAGTGTTAATCCAACATTTTATTACGTCACTGTTAAACTCTCTGAGTCAGTTTTGTCCCTGTGGACTGTAGAGGAGAGAACTGTTAGAATGAACTCAACAGTTTGATTCTTCTGTGAACACAAAGTCATGACTGGCTGAATAATCCTCATTAAACCTGCTCTAAGCCAAGAAAACAAGCAGAGATTTAAAGAGAACTGACCAGGTGAATGCTGGGTGGTTTTATTATACACTGTGTTACTTCCTGTTCTCTCAGTCTTGCCTGTGCCTCTGGAACAAACTTGTTTCCTTTAAATGCTCACAGTCAGTGTTCCTGTTTTACCTCTCAGACTGACTTCAGATCAGAAGATGAGTGATTGTGTGGAGGAAGAGGAGGACAGAGCAGAGTCTCCAGTCTCTGGCTGTCTGTGTATGAAGAGTTACTGGTCCAAACGTTCTCTTCTGTGCTTCAGTAATGAACCTGGACCCTCAGACACAAAGTAAGAGATTGTTTTTACTGTAAACTGACCTGTTGGATGATGATGATGCAATGAGGATGAAGACTTAACGTTCTGCTAAAAGATTTATATTCTTCAAAATGCAGCTTCATGTTGTACTAACTGAGCAAGAATAAGTGTCATTTCTGGATGCCATCTATGTTTGGATTATGAATAGAGTTGCAACTCAGGAAAATGGCTTGAATTATTTTTCATTATGCAACAGACAATAGTTTTTTCTTTCATATGTTGAGAAGAATCTTAGTCATATAAGTCTGAAAAAAACAAACATAAAAAGCACATTAGATTTTAATCACATTGATTAAAACATAAAAACAAGATAACATTTGACCAAAACTCATTTTAATTCAACCTGTTCAAGCCAAAAGAGATTCTCATGAACACTCCGTGTTAAAAAGCTGATTTGTGTGATACACACGCCCTCATAGATAAACTCAAAGGTCAAAGGTTTCCTGTAAATGGAGAGGGAAGGAGCCACACGGATCCAGGTACATAAGTACATAAATACTGCTAACACAGTAAAAAAAAAAGAGCAAAACAAAGTGTAACAAAATATGAAAAATTTAACTATAAGGAAATTTAAAAATAGGAGCAGTATATTCAATTCATTCAATTCAATTGACTTTTATATAGCGTCAAATCATAACAGAAGTTATCTCGAGACACTTTATATATAGAGCAGGTCTTAGACCGTACTCTATAGTTTAGAGACCCAACATAGATCCCACCAAGAACATTGCAACATGCTGTGGCCAGAACGAACTCCCCATTTAGCGGGTAGAAACCTAGAGCAGAACCGGGCTCTGGGTGGGCCTCCATTGAGAGAGAGAGAGAGAGAGAGAGAGAGAGAGAGAGAGAGAAAGAGACCACAGCAACCACAATAATAGCCCAGCAGCTGTAATAACTAATACAAGTAGGACTAATAACAAAAATCACTAGCAGTGGATGTAAAAGAGTGATAATACAACTATCGGAATTGGTATCATTGGGTCGTCCTCAGACGGGCTTTCCAACGGAGCTTTCAGCTATCTCGGTCCTCCATACATCTGGCTAGCTCGCCAGCACTCTCCAGTATCTCTCCTCAGGACGTCCATGTATGTTGGTGTGGGACGTCCCGGAGATCGATGTCCATATGTTGGTTCCCACAGCACAGTACTGACAATAAGCAGACTATTAACAAATATTGCACAGTGAGAATGAATTCCACCTGAGTAGTAGGACAGTCAGTGTACAGTATAGTGCAGTTATTGTCAGTTTGTCAGTTTTTGGTGCGTATGAGAGTGTACATGAGAACAGGGAGGGAACCCTGAAAGTGTTCAGTCAGTCAGCTCAGACTCCATTTTGAGTTGACAGAACAGAAGGAAGAAAACTGTAGACTGAGGCAGGGTGAGTGTTAATCCAACATTTTATTACTTTACTGCCAAACTCTCTGAGTCAGTTTTCTCCCTGTGGACTATGGAGGAGAGAAATGCGCCGCTGCCACCTCGTGTTTTCCCGGCGTGCCCTCGCAATAAGCATGTCCATGAGCAAGTTGCAGTTTTTTTCCCCCCATCATGTTATATAGCCTCCAGAATAATATCAAGTTTTAAAAGTGGCAAAAGAGAGCTGATTATGTCCTTTACTGATTCACAGTCACTTTGGGCAGTTTAGTTTGAGTTAGTTAGGTTTGAACTGAGGTTAGAAGTGGTCTAAATATTGAGGTAGACCAGCAGTCTAAGACACGCAGCATGTAACACTGGGGTACTTTGTTAGAATAGAATAATATTAATGTTTTAAAAAAGGCCGTTGCTCCACTTTAATCAACAAACTTCAGCCAGATCACTAAATGTTTAATAAGACAGTCAGACAGGAAAATCAGCTAATTCTTGTTTATTAAAGAGGGAGAGTTAAAATAAAGGAACATTTTCATTACAGACTAGATGCTAAATTCAGTAGCAACACTTTAACTCTTCTCTGGGACCATCTGAGCTTCAGTGTTGGCTAAATCTTGATATTCTTCAACAACAATCAACAAAAGATTTTAGTAATAAAGTAATGTCTCCACAGAGAGAAGAAGAGGAGTCATGCTTCTGGGGAGGAACTGAGGTCTAGATGCAGAACAAGACCTGGACCTCAGACAGCCAGTCAGACCAGCACTGTACAAAGTAAGACTGTAGATCTTACTGCTGATATCTTCATGTCTGTAAACTTATTGTTTTAATACACTGACTATTGTTGTGACAACCGTTTAAGATCTTCTCCACCATATCTATCTGCTCTGCATCACTTGTCCTTTGTTCTCCTTTGAGCGAAAATCTGAACCCAGAAGAAATAATTTTATATTTTAATGTTTTGTTTTTATGATAGCACTCCGTCTTTGCATCAACCAATCAGAATGATGTTTGTTCTCCATCTGCATAGATGAAGATGGAGAACTATTAAACTCTGTAAAGCAACAACATCTCTGTTCTGTCACAGACAGACAGTAAAACTGATGAAAGGGGAGTTATTTTCTTGCCATTGTCACATAACAATACATGCTCATGGGGGATCTCTTGTTGGGTCTGTCTATGAAAAGCATCTTAAAATAATTTCTGTTATGATTTGACGCTATATGAAAATATATTGAATTGAACTGAACTAAACTGAACAGGAGCCACAGAACAGCATTAGCTTTCCTGCTACAGTCTCCTTCTCTGACTTACAAACATACATCTTGTCCTGCAGAGCGACATGATGAAAAACTCTCACTCACTCTCTCAACTTCAACATCTTATCCGGGGTCGGGTTGCAGGGAACCCCAAACTTCCCTTTCCCGGGCCATATTAACCAGCCCTGACTGAGGGATCCCGAGGCGTTCCAAGGCCAGTGTGGAGATATAATCTCTCCACCTAGTCCTGGGTCTTCCCCGTGGCCTCCTCCTAGCTGGTCGTGCCTGGAACACCTCTCTAGGGAGGCGCCCAGGGGGCATCCTTACCAGATGCCCGAACCACCCTTTCAACGCAAAGGAGCAGCGGCTCTACTCCAAGTCCCTCACGGATGACTGAGCTTCTCACCCTATCTCTAAGGGAGACGCCAGCCACCCTCCTGA